>WTSP01007550.1:31371-68440 GCA_025331215.1 Actenoides lindsayi
GTATCTCTTTGTATCTTTAGTATAAAACAATTTAAAAAGAAAGGGGATTTGGAAGACTTTTAAAAACAGGATGGATTTTCTGATTGTTAGGGCTTTGTTGCTCTAACATGGCTCTTAGAAAAAGTGAAGGGCCTCAAGGCTGATGGAAAGAAAAAGGCATAAAATCATCTCCAGTGCTTATATTGTGTTGTGTTTTGTTTGTTTGTTTTTCTAGGATGAAACAATCAATTTACATGTGAAGTCAAATGATTGGTAAGAAATTCTGTCTTTGGGTCTTGTGGTTATGAAAAAAAGATGCTGCCCATCTTTTTTGCCTTCTTATCTTTTGCTGTAACTAAAGAAGAAAGTATTTAATCAGTGATTATATTTACCCTTGTTTACCCCCTCTTAGTTACCATGTCCAGAAGGTGAACTTTGTTAACTGTGCTTGGTGAAATTTCCTGTTATTCTACTATGCAGAAGTTCAGTTTGTGTGTGGAAAATAATCTTTTCTGGCTACACAATCCATGGAGCTATGAATTTAGAAAAATATGTGTTTATATCTCACTTGCCTTACTTGTAAAGGATCCAGAGTATTTATATCGATAAAACCTGGAGGTCTACAGAGAACAAATCCTAAATATTACACTGTTTATAGTATCTGTGCATGGATTGCAGTATTTATTTTAGACACTTCTTAAAATCAGTGTAGCACTAAACAATATTTTTTTTTTCTGTAAGAATTTAGAACTTTTTCACTTTCTCAGCCTTTTCTCTACATTGTCTATACTTTCTATGATGTGCTTTTGTGGGGCCACAATAGCAGATTTTCTAAGCCCAATAGAAGAATTTGCAACTTGTAAGCACAGGTCCAGACATTAACTGTAAGTGAGCATGCACAACCTATTTAACCCTGGGCTTTGTTTGAGGTCAAGAAACTTAGATGTTCGCTTGGATTTTGATCTGTGTACGGAGGAGAAAAATTTCCTACAGAAACGGAGGAAGTTTGTGGCTTCTGCACTGAAAAAAGCACTCCATTTAGAGCGAGACCTACAAGACCATGAGGTATGGGGAGCACCAGAGGGACTGGACTGCGCTGTGTAACAGGAATGTGCTTGCTTGGAGCCATTTGTGCATTGTTCCTTAACTAGCCCTACTGTATGCAGTGCCTCATGTAAAGCATCAGAAAATGTTTAGATGAAACAATGTGAGAGCACGGGTAGTATCAAACCCACTTCCTACACATTTACTCAGAAAACAGAATGCCATAAATAAGCGTTTTACCACTGCCTTATTTCTTTTTTATCTGTGAATTATAGACATGGATAGTACTACACTCTTAGCTCAGCATTCAGTCACTGAGGCCCCGTAAGGTATTATTGTATTTTGGAGGGGGAAAACCTGACAGTTAAAGTGACACATAACACTGATGAGAGTGTTTCTTATTAGACTTTCTTCTCTGGTTCTTAACATCTCAGCTGTGTTGTCACTCTAACATCACAAAGACATTCAACACATTTTTCTCTCATCTGTCTGACTCAGGTTTTGTATTTGTTCATGTTCATGCTGGCGTGTGGATGGTTGGTGCTTTAGGGAGGGAACGTGGTCTGTGATCAGGCACTTAAGAAACAATGTTTTTATTTTGAAAGACTTTTTTTTCACCTGTGCTTTACCCTTTGTCCGGGATAGCTGAACCAAAGGCATATTAAACATTATATGACAGAATGGCTTTGGGTGCTATAAATGAAAACCCTTCTCACAAACTGATCACATCAATGTATTTTTTCTCACTAGCATGCTAATTTCAGTGGAAAAAAGGAAATTTCTTTAGTATGAGAGTATCTTAGGGGAAGTATTTCTAACTACTGATTTCAGGTTTTCCAACAAGAGAATGTTTTCTCGTAATCAGGTAAACCCAAATCAGAATATTATGCTTTGACATGAAATGCTTGATTTGAATCAGGTCACTGCTGAGTATTTCTTTGATGCAATTGTCTGGAAATGTGTCTGGGATATGTCGTTTGGCTCCTCTTCTCTCAGTGCGTTTCTTGGTGGAATTTGTCTTCCTGTAACAAAATATAAATTTCTGTGTAATTAGACTTTGAGGTTCATTACTGCACTTGTATACTCCAAGTACTTTACAGGAAATGTAATCTAGTCATTATACTTGACTTACAAAAGGGGATGAGCTCTGCTTGTTCTCAAAATAGGGCTTTCATGAGACTGTGTTCTTCTAAGGAAAATGCTGTCTAATATTGAAATGCCTTGAAACAACAAGTTTTGAGTTGTATTGATAAGCCAGCTTGTAACAATTTAGAATCAAATTGTAATGATTTTTTATTTATTTTTTTTTTTTACTGCAAAATACCAGGTTTTCATCTTTTTCTCCCCTGTTGCAATTCACTCAGCTCTGATCATATATCCTGATATAAGCTAAGTTATTGCTTACCACTACACTGTTGATGTTTAAACAGGTACCAGTTGTAGCAGTCATGACAACAGGAGGTGGCACTCGGGCACTGACATCTCTGTTAGGCAACCTGTTGGGTCTTCAGAAGCTGGATCTCTTAGATGCTATTTCATACATCACTGGGTCATCTGGTTCAACATGGTAAGGTGATCCTGAACAAAGACATCATTCATCACATTTATAGCCTTCTGTGTGAGAGATTGATTCTCTTCATTTTGGTAAAGGATGGTGTACTGCTTCAGCCTCGAGGTTTTTTTATCACTGCATGCGGAATACACTGCCTGAGCCAGCATATGGCCCAGGCACTGCTTATGGCAAACTAAGTTTTCCTTGACCCTTTGTTTCATCTCTAGGATTTTTCCTAATGAGTGACCCTAGTCCAGATCACAACCTTCATGGCATGGAAGGACTTTTTACAAGTCCTCAGGTTTCACTAGTGATCTGAAGGGTTCCTCTAAATTTAAAAAATCCTTACCTTTCTCTTCAGTAATAAACTGAGCACAAAGGATATTTTTAATTAACATCTAGTTCATTTGATGTGTTTCTTAAATCCAAGTCTAAAAAGTGTTAAGCATCTTGAACATATGACAACATACTTCCTTTCTTTTCCCTAGGACATTGTCACATTTGTATCAGACTGCTGACTGGTCATGCAAGGATCTTTCCAAACCGATTAGTGAAGTCCGCAGACATATGATCAAGTGCAAGCTAAGCTGCTTTTCCCTGGAGAGCTTGAAGTACTACGACAAGGAACTAAAACTGCGGAAGCAAGAGGGATATCAGATCTCTAGTGTTGATTTTTGGGGGCTTCTGCTGGAAAAAGCATTAAGTAATGGGGTAATATGTCTGTGTTTTCCCTAACAGCTACTGAATACTGTTGTAGGAAAAATAAAGCTCCAGGTACCTGCGAACATGGCAGCATTATCCAGGAGGTGGTTTCTGCTGACTAACAAAGGGGATTTGTCCCCATATATCTGTCAGCACATAATTAACAGCCTAAGGGGTATTCGGTAGGGTGGAAAACCTGTGTCTCCTTCTAGTTGTATGAGTATCTGAGTGCCTAACAGCAGAGTCTTGCTCTTGATTTCTTTTGCTCTGTTCCTCCCTGTGGGAATGTGCATAATCCATGTAAAGTGGATGCATTTACTGGGAAGGATGAAAGACCATTCTACCAGAGTGTCCTACAGCTCACCTGTAATTAAATAAGCCTATGTGGCTATGTAAATGTTTAGATTGCTCCTTGATTAAAAAAAAATGTATGGACACAAAATGAGTGGAGAGAATAAGAAAATTAAAATGGAAACAGGTATTTATTTTGATGTAATTTTGCAAGCCCGGGAAGTCACTTAGTTTTGCTCTTTCTCTGTTTCTGGTCAATTCACAGAAAAACAACCACAAACTCTCAGATGAGCAACAGGCATTGAGTCAGGGTCAGAATCCCTTACCGATCTACATGGTACTCAACATCAAAGAAGACTACAGCCTTTCGGAGTTCAAAGGTGACAGCAAGGTTGAGCTGTATCTGTTCAAATGATCTGCATTATCAGTTCCTGCATGTCCTGTAACCTATTGCACTGCTGAATCATAGCATTCATAACAGTTCCTTTTCCTCCTTAACTTCCTCTTCCTTTTCCATTTCTAGACTTTGTGCCTAGGTTCTGGGAAGAACCTATCTCCTATGGGGTAGGAAAAATCTGGGGGAGGTACTTAGGGATAGTGAAGGTACTCACAAGTCAAAGCCTCAGCTTCACATGTGGTGTAATTTAGGCTGACCCCTTTTGTTATAAACTTCATTTATGTCCTATCTGGAAAGGCCTGCTGGAAAGTTCTGAATGAACAAGTTTGGGAAATATTATTGAGTGAGCAGCTGAAATCAATTGAATGATTACTCCTTATCCCGAGGAAGGCCAGTCTGTAATCACCCTGCTGATAGGGTTTGTCTTGCAGCTGCTTCCATGTCATTTCAGAGCCCTTCCTGCAGGGAGGTAGGGATAGGATTGGGATTTAAAAGGTCATTTTGTGCCTCTGCAGAATGGGTGGAGTTCACCCCTTATGAGGTTGGGTTCTTGAAATACGGTGCCTTCATTCGTGCAGAAGATTTTGGCAGCAAGTTCTTCATGGGTCGCCTGGTGAAGAAGCTTCCTGAATCCCGCATCTGTTTCATGAAAGGTAATGTGCTCCATTACAAAAATTTCAATTGTATAAAAATGTACTTTATTTTTAATACAATACAGACCCTGCATATTGCAACATATAGGACTGAAGTAAAGTGTACAGCACTCTGTGTTCTCATCTCTGACTGAATTCCTTAAACACTGGAGGTGGGCTAAAAAATACTTAAAGAACATTTCAAATAATGCTATTCGCTGTTGCCTTTGTTTTGAATGGTGACTCTCATGCCTCAAGTTTCAGGGCTTCTTAAAGAGGTTAGGCTTGTTTTGAACCAATCTTTAGAAGAGTTCCACATGGAAAATATTTGTATTGTGAAACTGGCATCTTAAAACCAAATCTGTCTAGGAATGGCATGATTTCATAACAAAAAGCAATGTTGCTACTGCGTTTGTAACAAAATGTCTATTTTGAGTAGCTTTCTGAACTGTTACTGATATTTTTGCATATTTAGTAGTATTCTAAGTCCTTTATAGTGATTAAATCAGTGAGGTTTGTCATTCTTGTTTCAGTAAAGTGGGTAGCTCCCAGTAATGCCCAAAAGACAGCTTTGCAGTTTTTATGTGGTTCTTGGTTTAATTTTGCATAATGCTAGATGTCTCTACCACACTCCTTTGTATGCCAGTTCTCTGTGGGGAAGTTGTCTGCAGAAGAGTCCATCTGCTCTCAAACCCCGAACAACAGTTGTGTTAAGTGTAAATAAACATGACACACAACAGGATATCAAGGTTACTGGTAGGAAAGGGTTTATTGATGAACGAAAAATCCATACAACCAGCAACACTATGTGGTATTCCTTATTTAGTGTGCAGAGAAGTTGTACACCTTGATGTATGATGCATGAGGAGTCCAGAATCAATTTGGTACAATTGTGAGAAAATACCTGGGCATGAGGAACAGAAGATTGTGTTTAGCCACACAAACACTGTATCTCAGAGCTTTTAATGGCTATGCTTAAATCTTTTAATGATGTAATGAGTTAACAAAAGAGGTGGTTGAGGGAGCAGACTCGGAAGATAACACAGGATCCAAGAACATAAATAGATCTGTAAAGGGGAGGACAAGTTCATGGCAGGTAGTCCCACTGGTGGGTCTGAAACACAGTAGTTCAGATGCAGCCACTAGCACTAGAAGTACCAAATCCAGAACCTTGAGATACTGGAGAGTACACTGGAGAAGAGATTCCTTCATAATTTCCATCTTCTTGTATTCTTCTATTAAGCGTCCTCTGCTGACTGCCAGAGGTAGGAAGTAGATTACAGAGCTAGGTGGGACTACAGAGCCTTCTTCTGAGAACATTGTGCCATCATTGCAGTTTCACGATAGCAGCACAGTGTGTTCGTACCCGAGGTGGCCAGGTAGCAAGCGCACCCGGAACATCCAGTCTGGGGTGAGCTCTGTGTTCTCACCCTCAACACCTGAATTAGGCAAGTGACCACACAACCATAGGTGCGCCTTTAGAAAGGACAAAATGGAAAGTTAAAGCGATGTTGCCATCTAGTGACACAACATGTAATGTCCTCATCAGTTGCAATTCAAACGTACTACTAGTTACAGCATGATACTTTAAGGATAAAAGCAAATTGACATTTGCAGGGAAAGGTAAGGCCTTTAATAAGAACAATGGCTAGAGCTGGAAAGATTGGATGAGTTTATGGGAATACGAGACCCTCAGGTTGCCAGAAGAAAGGCTGGAGTGCATGAAAGCTTGTCTGCTATATTCAACTCTATAAGACTAGAAAAAGATACCATCTCTACCTCATAGTTCTTACTTCAGCAAATATGGGTACCATGAAAATTCAATGCAAGAGGTTAGAAAAACATTGCTATAGAATTATGACCAAGTTCTGAGGTGACAATGGTGTTTGGAAGATTTAAAATGCATGAGCAGTATGTAACACTCAGGGAGCCGAAAGAGTTATGGATTTAGAAGGCACCAAGGGAAGACAGGAGAAATGAGAGGAGTTGCAGCAGGCCTAGACAGAAGCTTCTCAAGCTGCACAAAGATGAGGTTGTGTTGATGGAAACTTGTCAGTAATTACTTGCAAATGAACTCTGCTTGCCAGCTATGTGTAGAGCCAGAGAGACCCTATCTAGTTTCTTAATTATGCATTTCTAATGTTTCTCAAGCAAGTATTATTCTTATGGGGACTTCCTGTGGAATAGAAGACCCTTGGATTCTTGTCCCACTCCACAGACAAGTCAGGGAATTGTATTTCTGTTACTAATTTATGAAATATACAATTACTGTTTTTGTAGTATATGGCTTTTGCAAAACGTTCACTGGTAGAGGTTTTCAGGGCAAAGCTCAACCCTGCCTTCTCTGTTGGAGTTCCTCTCAGGGCCTGTAGCAGAGCTGTGGAGGAAGAAATACTTTTCAAGATCTAAGAGGCTTTTGGAGATTCCTGCAGTGGGGAGACATTTTTAGATGTTCTTTTAAGTGGGAGGGCAAAAGTGGAAGAAGGACTACAGAGATAAGAAAAGCAAGAAGAGGAAGAGAAGTTTTACTCAAAAAAAACTTGTGGGAAGAGAAAACTTACAAAGGACAGTGAAAATGTCTTGTTTTAGAGGGCTACTCTGCAGATTATCCTAAACTGTGTTCTAACCACTTGAATATTGGCTATTGAAAGCAGTCTCCAAACCTTTAACTGAGTGTTTGTCTATCATGTACATCACAGACCAAATCCTAATTTTATGGGAAAAGACCAAGGTTTTACCCTCTGATGACAGTTACTTAAAGGACAGAAAAAGTGTTGGTTTGCAGTGTATCAGCAATAGCCTTATGTGACAATGATTTCCAGCGGCTGAAGGCCTGGCACAATATTTAAAACTTTCTGGGTTATCTTTGAGGACAGGATATGTGCTGTCACAAAAGAACTTCATACAGTTTTTAGTGAGAGCTTAGAAATCTTGAGGTTTTCCAATACCCTTTGCAAAATCAAAGAGTATATTTTTTTTCAAAGGGATATGTTCCATTAAGATGTTTCCAAATGAGTTTCCTGGTTCTCTACCATTGCACAGGCCTGTGGAGCAACGTCTTTTCCTACAACCTCTTGGATGTCTGGCATTTATCCGATCCTACAGAAAGATGCTCACTGAGGTGTACCCAACACAGGACTGTTGAAGTTGGTTGGTTATGTTGGGTTTTTTTCTACTTTACCTGCTGTCTTAGGAATCTTTAAATGAATGTTACAGTGTTACATTCAGGTGTATATAGTGTGAAGTCTTTGTGAAGGTAAATGCTGCATTTCTTCTTTTTCTTTTTTTTTCCCCTTCCCCTGAGGTGTCATTGTGCCAGTAACATCTAATCAGATTTCTTCGCTGACTTCATTCATAGCAACATTATTTCCATTTGTCTCCCTTGGACTGAATTTATTCAAGGGATGATTTGCTACCAAATATAAAATTCCTGAAGTTTTTAACAGATCATCTTTGCCAGGGGCTTTTCAGTGAACCTACATGTTGTAATGAGCATTTCAGTGCTGTGTTCTCTGTTCCCTGTCTGCCCTGGCAGATGATACTTTTCATATGTTGTTGCTGATGACTTGGGTATATCAATTATGTGAAACTCTATTTCAATTTTCTTTGATCTTGCGGTAAACCCATGTTCTTCTTAGAGGTGTTTGCTGTCCTTCCTGGTTCAAATGAGGTTAATGAGTTTGGGCTTTTCATCACTTAAGAAATGTGTTTGATAGAAAGTCATTGGCTCTCTTTCCCAGTTTTATGAATGCCATTTAGCATAACCCTTTTTCTCTGCTCTTTTTTGGCTGTCTTAGTGTCCTGACAGCATTTTTTAAAAAAAGTTGGTTTGGACTAATTTTAAAAGAAACTGGTCCAGGTTCTCAGACTACCCTGACCTTCACCTAGGGAATCTACCTGTAACTTATATTATGCAGTAAATCACTTCTTTCCAGCTTTAGGAAGTTGTCACTCTGACTTTGTTTTTCATGGAATATGCTTTTCTGAAGATTCATTTTCTTCTTGTTCCTACTTCGATACTGATTTGAGTATATGTTGCTATGCCTTATTAGGATCTTCTTTCCTCTAGCTAATATTAGATCCTTTTTGGTATTTTAAGCATTGCAAAGAATTGTGTTAATACAACAACTTGTTCATCTCCTCTACCCTTCAGAAGGAGACGAGCCTTCTGCAACAGCCAGGGGCCATGAGTTGGAGACTTACTTAGTCACCCCTGAATGTGGCATCATGGGCATCATTCGGCAGATACTGACTGAGCGGGTGATGGTTTCAAAGTTCTACAACTTCCTGAAGGGGTTCCAGGTGCACAATGAATACCTTCAGAGTAAAAGCTTCTGCATATGGAAAGGTAAATAGCTCTGAATCTTATTTTTTATCTGCTTAGATGATCGGTGTTTTTGTCAATTGAAGACAAGGCAGAAGATGGAATGGGCTTTATTCTTCACTTCAGTAAGAAAATTTTCAAGATAACTAATTAAATTCCATATCAGCTCCATGAAGTCCCCTGATTCCAGGAAAGGACAGCTACAGTTTATCAGGGGTGGAAGAGCAGCATGAGAAGTGGACCTCTGTCTTTTTACCTGGGACAGGTCTTTCTTCTCTGTGCCAAGGCTGAGCTTCTGTACTGTGGCAGAATCTTGGAAAGCAAAAGTACTGGGGTGACAAGAGACCTTTTTTCATCCCTTATTAACCAAATATCAGATATGTTACATCTTGAGTGAATCACTCATCATAACAAATTTTTCCTTTTAGATACTGTATTGGAGAATTTCCCCAACCAGCTGACAGAAACAGCAGAGTTCATGTGCCTGGCAGACACGGCAGGATACATTGATATCAGCTACCCACCGCTCATGAGACCAGAGAGAAAAGTGGATGTTGTCCTACATCTAAACTATTCATCTGGATCACAGACATTGGTGTGATGACCACTCTATTTTCTTTGATAATGACTGCTGTGTTTTAGTCCTCTTTAAATCTAAAGGAGTCAGAATAATTTATGTAGAAGAAACTGATTCTAGGAGAAAAGGATTCTTTGTGTATAGCTCCTGTTTTGTAGATGCCTTGGTATCTCAGTGATGTTGGTATACCATGGCAAATCCTCTAAGGAGAACAAAAGCAGTATCCATTTTATAAATCTTTCATTTTAATTAACCCTCCGTTAGGTAAATGCTATCTCCAACACCTTTGTGCTCCTGGGATCTCAATATGACTATCAAGGCTACGCTCTGTATGGGGTGTTTCTCTGGAACAAGTACCACCATTGATGAACTCATTTCATTTATCTTGTGATATCCACCTAAAGATATCCACATGAAGTTGAACTAGAAGTAATTTGTCCAGTTGTCTTTAGAAGAGTAATTGGATTTTTATTTTTTCTTTTCTAAATTGTGGAGAAGAATTGTCCTTTGACACTATATCTGCTATTTCAAATAATAGCTAATAACCTGGTCTATGATTTTTGTCATTAGATATGAATAAGACAGAAGTCCTTAAAGACTAAAATTTTCATACCTGACAACAAGATGTAGAAACAAAAATCCTATTTTCAGAAATGACTTACACACCTGCAAGGTTAAATTAACATTTCAGTCAAGATGTTTGCTCCCAGATGCCTACATCACTTTTCACAACTATCTTAAGGCATTTAAGACAACTAAAGGCTTTTACATATTTCACACCAAGTCAACAAAATGTTTGTATCTTTGTGAATCCACATTTTTAAAATGTACCATTCCACATTCCTGTCCATTCTGCTCATTTCAGGATCTTGTCCAGTAAAGGACATGTTTCTGTATCCTAAGTGGCAAGGCCACTCTTACCCGCAGCCATGAACATCTTACTTATCTTTCAGATAAAGGCTGAGAAGGTGAGAAAACTATCAAGAGTGCACGTTAGAGGCTAGGTCTTGAACTGTTCTGTTAATAACTAGTGCTGAATATCTCACAAAAGAGACAAAGGCCAGAAGAAATACTGACAGCAAATGCTGCCCCCAGATCTTTGTGAAGGACCTTTGATGGATGTGTTGTGCAGTAGGAAAAGCTGGGAAGGTGGCAGAATTTCTGACTTTTTCAATTTTTTTTCTGTCTGAATGCAGCCTTTGGAAGAAGCCTCCAAGTACTTCCTGAAGCAGGGAATCCCATTTCCCAAAATCCACCTGAGTGAAGAAGAAAAGAAAAATCTAAAGGAGTGCTATATCTTTGAAGACACAGAGACCCCAGAAGCACCAACTGTGGTGTTTTTCCCACTGGTGAATGATACCTTCAGAAAATATAAAGAGCCTGGTAAGCCATAGGACAGAGATGGTCCTCCCACCACCTGGCCACCCTTTGGCTGTGTTGGGATGTGAGACATGGTCTGCTATGGTCCCTGCCTGCCCCTGCTGTGGCTCGCATGGGAGAGAAATATAGGTGTCTAGGTAGCAAGAAGCAACATTGTGCCCCATATAGAAAGCCGGACATGGGACCACATCTATACCCCACTGACGACCTTTCTTTATTTGTCAGGTGTGGAGCGCAGCCCTGCTGAGATGGCACAGGGCAACGTGGACGTTTCCAGCATTTTTTCCCCATACTGCTTGCACAGCTTTACCTACACAGGGGAGGATTTTGACAAGCTGGTAGAACTGACCAGCTACAACATTCAGAACAACAAACATCTGATCCTTCAGGCTTTGAATTCAGCCATAGAGCAGAAACGACAATACAAAAAATAAATGCCGCCCTGAGTTTCAGAAAGATAGTCGTATCACTTTTTTCATCTGTAGAAGAATCAAGACCTGTTTGTGAATGAGCATAATGGACTTGGAAAAGTGTAAAGACTTGTCTCAACCTGTGGTTCCTCTCCACCACGTGGTGATCCTAGATAAATGAATCTAACAAAATAATGATTAGTCTTGTGCTTTATTTATGTTGGATTTCCCTGCTGGTGAACACTTTTTTTATGTACACATATCTATATGCAGTGAATCAAAGGTTAGGAAATATGGGGCTTATTGATGAGTTTTTTAAATGCATGACTGTGGGACAACAACACAGAATCTTTCAAAATTTACTACACTAATAGATGTTATGTGTGAAATTAAGACAAGTGAGCTATAGAAATTTAATTTACTCCAAACCTAGTGCAACAGAAAAATACATAATAAATGTGGACAATTTTAAAGAAAAAGAGAAAACTATATTTTTCTATAGTGTTGGCCAGAAATTTTCTTTAAAATAACATGTAAAACTAAAACCAGAAGATATAGAAAATCTGATATTTCAAGTGGAAGATACCAATTCTCCACAGTTCTGAATTTACAAGTTTTATTACACCAGCAATATTTAGGTTTGGAAAATTGGCAGTGACTATTTCAAATCCTGTTGTGAGTCAGGATCAGCTCTTCTGGTGCATAAGTACCTAACTTAGGGTTGTGCTTTTCACTGAAAACTCATGGTATTTAGAGTATTCAGCTCAGCATCCACATCCCATTAATTTCAACAGGTTAAATAGTAATATTGCTTGCTATGGGATACTGTGGGAATGAAAGCATCAAAACCAGAGATGTTCAGATTTTGTGGTAAGAAGGCAAGCTAAGTGCTATACACTGATATCCTGCGCTAACTGCATAACTTAGTCCCTGACTTTATACAAGCAGTACAGGCTTTATGCAACTATTATAAATAACACAAAGCAATTTGTCAAAACTGCTTATTTTTGAGATGAAGACCAAAGTAAGTATTTGCTTTATGAAGGATTTTAATAATGTGAATATTGTATAAATAAAACCCTTATTCAAAATTAAATGTGAACTACTAAAAGGCTGAAAATTTCTCTTTCCTCTTGCTATCATCATCTGTCTCTCTATCTTTCTTCAAGCATTCCTTTATGCTTTGTCTTCCTCTAGCCTTTGTCATCTTTTAGTCTCCCACACTCTCCTCCAATGACTTCAACCCCTTAGGGATGGTGTGTCCTTGCCCCAGCTGCCTTTCCAGGCCCTCACACTTCCATCCAATTTGCAGCACTGGTTCAAACCTCCAGTGTGCTGAAATAGCTGTTTACTTACTGCTGCTCATCAAGGGCTCCTCTCATTGTGATCTCTGCTGCTGAGTCACGCAGTCCCTTATGGCATTGCCTCTCCTCTGCTCCAACTCTAGCTCCCTCTCAGGCCTCCCTGTTTATCATTATGGCAAACCCATTTGTGGTGACACACGTATTTGCTACTTCTGCCACTCTACCAGCTTCCAGCTGGGGTTTTGGGCACCAACAAGAGCTGCAAATGGAGTTCCCACCTCTGCCACCCAAGTCCTTTGATGACACCAGATTTCAAGAACTGTACCTCTATTTTCCGATCCCTGCCTTTAAGTATACCCCTTTGCTTCCCTTGCCATCTTTTTGTTTATTGGTTTTATTTGTTTATTGGAGAAGCCCCATGTATTCCCAGTATGCCACTAAGGCATACTCTGCTGTACCTGCCAGGGGCTGAGCCCGTCCCACCTTCTGGTGGTCTGGCTGGGCCCACATGATAGCTCCTAGTTGTGCTCTCATTATATATAAGTAAAGCTCTTGGAAAAGAACTGAGTGTTCTTGTCAGTTCTTCCCTTGCAATTCTCAAACATCCAGTCACCCAAGTCCCACAGCAAGGTTCTTTCTGTTACTCTGAAAATAGCTAAATGTCTTCTATTACTGTAGACCCTGAAAAAGGTCTGGCTTAATCTTCCATCCAGCCATCCTTTTCCTGGGGCACTGGGGGCCTTCACCCAGAGATGTGCAGCAACCCCACAGGTAATAGTCTTGAGTTGAAGGGAAAGACACCAGCCCCATCATGCCATGTGCAGTTGGTTTCTTGCTCTCTTATATATTGTAAAGATGTCTCCAGGTGACTCTTACTCATCAGTGGCCTGTTCTCCTGACTCCCACCTAGTCAGCACTCCTGGTTCATGTTTAGTAGAGGTGCTTTATTTGTGACTTAGAGGGTTGGTAAATTTCTTGGGCTCAGTTTGCTTTTTATCATTAAATTTATTAATTAATTATGCAGAACACTTGCAGAAGGTCATCAGTTCTTGATGGCCAGTATGGAGGCTTTGTGTGGCTTTGTCTTCTGGCATTTTCTGTTCTGGGTCACCTGTTAATGGGGTATGCTTCCAGTGCCTAGTCTCTGGGCTGTACTGAGGCATTGGAGGAATGTAGGTAACAGCTGCAGATGTGAGCATTAAAAACCCTTTGGAGTTTGCAGGTTGGGAGTGTCCATTTTTACAGGAAATAGGGGTAATTTCATGGAATTATCCCTTTAAGGGAGGAAACAACCTGGGGGAGGGAGAAGTGTTGCAAAACTCCAGGCCCACGCTGTATCACACTGTTAGCACTGATGGGAGTTAGCATGATTTTTCCTAAATATTTTAAAAGACAGAACTGTTCATAGCTGTGATAATAGGAACTATAAACACGAACATGGTGACCTCCTTAACTGTAATTAATATGTTCTTCATCTTTTCTGTGTCTGGCTTTTCCTTCTTACCTATTCATTATCTGCAGGTAAGTGAAGGGATTAGCATGCAATTGCACCTTTGCTCCAACCCTTCTGATTATCACCAAGGTGCATCCCAGAACTGGCCAGCTCAGTGAGGTGAGTCAACCAGTAGGAACCTATGGAAAGCAGCAGTGGGGCTTTTTAACTCCTTGAAAGTCATGTGAGTACTTGGACAGTCCTGTCAGGTGAGTGCCACTGAGGAAACAGAAGATAATGGGATGGTTGGCAGCACCATGCTACGCTGTTCTATAGCCCAAAGAGTGGTCAGACAAAAGATCATTGAAAACATTGTGAGACCACAGGTTGCACCACATGAATGATGGGAAATGTGTCTGCCACAGCAGATACAGGATAACGTGGGTGGTAGAGCAGAACTCCCTTCTGAGAAACCCGGTGTCAAAACCTGTTTACATATAAAGCTCTGCTGCATATATGAAACTTCCCACTATCTTACTAGAGCAATAAATGCTGTAGAAGAGGCCGTCAGGGCCTCCTTTGACCTTATAGCATCCTTCCAGTATCTAAAGGGGACCCACAAGAAAGCTGGAGGAGGACTCTATTAGGAAGTGTAGTGATAGGACAAGGGGAAATGGTTTTAAACTGAAAGAGGGAAGATTTAGATCAGATATAATGAAGAAATTCTTCACTGTGAGGGTGGTGAGGCACTGGAACAGGCTGCATAGAGAAGATATGGGTGCCCCATCCCTGGAAGTGTTCAAGGCCAGGTTGGATGGGGCTATGAACAACCTGATCTAGTGAAAGGAGTCCCTGCACATAGCAGGGGGGTTGGAACTAGATGATCTTGAAGGTCCTTTCCAACCCAAATCATTCTACAATTTTATGATTCATTTCCAGTATGGCTGATTTCCCCATGCCCTTATCATGGTATGCTGGTCAACAGGTAGCAATGGTTGAGAGCTGTGTGTCTTTCATGCCATTGAACTTTTGTGCCTTTGAGTTCCTCCTGAAAGTCTGCCCCTTGCAGGGCTCCCACTGAAGCCCAGCACACCTGCAACATTCATAAAGCACTTCCCCAGCACTCCTCCCATCCCTCCAGCTCTTCACATTGAAACTCTGGAATGTCTTGTCATGTTTCTAGTTTATTCTTCCTTGGGTCCTGAGGTCTCCTTTGCACTCCCTTCAACCCACTATTGCTTATCTCCTTTTCTTCATGCAGTTGGATGCCTCACACAGATGTCATGGCCTGATCCCAGCTACCCTAATGCTCGTAGTATTCATGCGTGTTCTAGATATGACCAAACCTCCATCATTCAGACATGAAGCTTCTGGAAGTACCATTGCAATATGGAGGAGACATGTGAGACAAAGGGGGAAGAATAAGAAAACAGATGGTATAAAAAGCAAGGGAAGAAGGGGGAAATGGAAAAACAAAAAAAGGGAAATTTACAATACTTAAATAAAACTGAAAAAGGGAATTATAGCTATGTGGTATTGAGATGGACAAAGGAAGGCAATGGGTATTTTGGAAAGACAAAAAGTCAATGAGAAAGAAAAGGTGGCAGGGAACGGAAAAAAAAGAAAAGAGAAAGGAATCCGGGAAGTAAAAAGTCATGGAGACAAACATTTTAAATGGAGATAAAGGTACATCCCTTCTTTAATTTTTTCAAAGTAGTCTTGATAGGCTGATCCATTAAAAAGAATAACAAGTAAAAAACCCTAATCCAGAAAATGCATTAAATCCTGCTGCTGAGATTCTGACCATTCTGTGCTTACATACACCCTATATGCACACTGTGTGTGCTTTCTAGTTTCCAGCTCTCTCTTCTCTGCCTTAGACATTGGAAAAAGACAGCCCTTCAGTCCCTAGCAGCAGGACTTATCCTGCCAGCTGCTGCTTACTGCACCCTTCTCTCCCTCACCTAATAATCTCTAAATTAGTTGTAAATATATTAAGTGCTTGTTCCTCTACTGTTTCCTTTCCTCTGCTGAAGTAATGGAGCAGCCTTAGAGGCTGATAACTATCAGGTAAGGAGTTGTAAGTTTCTACATATATGCACTTTTTAATTTTGAGCAACTGATAATTGTTTCTTTAATTTTGCAATTTCTGCTACTCAGCTGGCTGACATACAAAATTTTTCCATCTTGTCTTGAAAGCAAGCCGTGCTCCAAGTTCTTTGTTGAGCTGCATTTGTTTTGGTTTGGTATGGACTTTGTAAACATATAATGTAGTTTATTTTTGATATTTAACTGATTATATGATATCCTAGAATTTGTTACAGATTATATGTTTTGGTCGCAGGTGCAGAAGAGTATGCAGAAAATCTTTTGTAGACCCTTAAAAAATAACCTTTTCTGGTCACTCTTATGTTCTGATTTATGATCACTGCTGGTGATCCAGCCACAGCAGGAGCTGATGGCCTGAAACCCACAGGTGGTTGGATGCACAAGGTGAAGCACCACACTGGTCATACTGCCCTTGTTCTGGTTTCCAGATGATAAACTTGCGCACAGTGTGCAGAAACGTGGGAAGTGAACAACAGTTCAACTGCTCTTCTAGTTTACTGTGCTCCTGGGAAATCTTCTCCCAGTATAGAAAACATCCCACAGTGAGATAACTCCAGCCACAGAGGACTTTCTCAGTGTACACATTAATTACTGAGAACTGTACATTTGCAACATGCATAATATGCATATATATATAGTATGTTATATATATGTATGTGATACACACAAATGCTGATGCATATATGTGATAAAGTGCTGTACTTAGTATGATCATCATGTCCTAACAGGAATATATTGTGGTACTTTTAAACTATTTCGTTAAAGACTTACTTTAAATTTAATTTCTCTGAAGATTCCTTCTTCCCCTTGGCAGGGTTAAGACAACAGACAGCAGTGGTGTCCCTCCCTCCTGTGAGTTTCCTCTCCTGCTTCCCATCTCCTTCCTTCACTAACTGGACAAGTGATGGTCTAAGACACTGCTCCTCCTGTGAGAAGTGGACATAGCCGAGTCAGAATACCCATGTGGCTCTGCTCTCCAATGCTGTTAGGGTTTGGGTTTTTTTTGTACAGAGGTAGTGAAGTGGTCACAGCCAGTCCTGGTTGTGTTTTCAGCTTGCCAGAGTAACCCCATGCTATTTTTACCCTGGTCTGTTTGAAAGCTAGGCAAGTGTGTGCTGTTGCAAGGCATTCAGAGAGACACAGGCTATCAGCAGTTTTGGTCCAGACTGAAACTGTAATAAAAGAAATCACAAAGCTGTAGTTGAACATGTTGAACTTTGTCAGGGAGCTCCATTTCTCCACAGGCTGTCTCTGCAGTCAGACGTAATGCAGATACCTTTGCCAAGTGATAGATGATTCTACAAATTGGGTTGTAGTGTCAATAAGAAACCTAAGTATTAGAAGGGAAAGCTTGCCTGCTCTAATAACAAGTGTACTGGTATTTTTAGCATCCCATGGCAGGTCTTCCAAGGTCAGGCAGGTCGTCTTTTCTGATGAGGATAAAAATGTTTTTTCTCTAAATTAACTTGCAAGAGCAGCTCTCAAGGATGCAGCTTAGAGCGTCCATGACCTGAGGTCAAAAGATGCTCTTGTACTTCCAGTGGGGGCAGAACTGCTTTTCATTCTGGAAATGCAGATGCTATGACACAGCCTACTGTCACTGGAGCTGCTAGTTTGTTATTCATTTGTTATTCTGTGTTCAAAGACTGTAATTTCCACTCGGTATGCCTGGAGATGTTCATCTGTTCTTTTGTTCATGCTCTTTGGTTGAACAAAATGTCTGTAAAATAAAACTAATAAAACTAAATATATGGATGCTACATTCTATTAATCTTGACGTGATTTTCCTGTATTTGGCATGTAAAGTTCAACTGTCTTTCTCTGGAAGGCGTGTGATAACATAACTGTTATCTGCTTCCACAGCTGCTATATATTTCCCTGCACTTTTTTGTGTGTTGAACTTAAGGTACTGCCAGGTGCAGTAGTAGTCCTATGTAATGCATGTAGTCATAGGCATTGACCTCAAGATCCCTGTTCACCCCTGCAAATTTCCACCTCCTTCTCCCTTGATGTCCTGTTACAGTATGGTACTGTCACTCTACTGCTCACTTCTGCAGACTGAAGATAGCCCCATGTCCTTGCCTTGGCCTTGCTCCCCTTTGAAGAAGAAACAGGACCAGCACAGGAGGAGCTGGGAGCTGCTGGTCCATGCAGTAACCTGTCAGGTGGCCCTTCCCAGTGTGGTTACTGTGTGGTGCAGAGCAGATCCTATTTACAGGCAGTGAGTTCAGGTTCCCCCCCCCCCCCATAAGAGCTTTTGACCAATGTAGACAGGTGAGTGCCTGCAGCATACAGGTCACTGGTAGCTTTTTACACACAAAATCTTTTTCCAAGGCTCAGTTTCACCCACATAGGAGCTGCCATAGCTCTCTTCTCAGGGCAGTCTCTGTGTCATGGGTGAGGAAGAGCTAGGTTTTAAGGAACAGGCATCAGAGGTGGTACCCTTGTGCTTCTGCTCTGTTTGGTGGGACAGCCTGGGATTCTGCTCAGCACAGAAAAAGAGTGGCAGTAGCATGGGTCCCAAGGGACAAGTGAAGGCTAGGAGAAGTTGACAGAAGAAGGCACAGCATCCCTTTTGGCTGCTTGTGCTTGCCCCGTAAGATCCTTCCCTGGAGCAGTCATCCTTAGCACTGCACCATCTTTGGCAATGGGAGGAGAGTCCTTTACTTATAGTGATGGAATGGGTGGAGCTTCAGGTCATTTTATAAAATAACTTGTCATTGACTCCTACAGGAGTACATCCAGCAAACATGTCCCAGGAAGTGCTGCCCGTGGAGGTGCCAGAAATGCTCTATTACATGAATCCGGGGAAGGACATGCTTCCCGGGAAGACCATGTTTCCAGGGAAGACCATGTTTCCAGAGGACACCATGTTTCCAGAGGACACCATGTTTCCAGGGGAGACCATGTTTCCAGGGAAGACCATGTTTCCAGAGGACACCATCTTTCCAGAGGACACCATGTTTCCAGGGGAGACAATATTTCCAGGGAAGACCATGTTTCCATCAAATGCAAAAGCACTACAGGTAAGGAAACAGCTTTAAAATTTTTCTTAAGGTCCACTGTATCTGACAGAAAATAAAATCCTGTTTCATAAGCGTGTTAATATACAAGCTACTGTACAAACTTACTGTCTGATGGGACCAGGCAGCAATGTCTCTGCCTGAAGGAGTTTAAGGTGAAATGTTCTCTTCATGGCTATCAGTGTCAAAAGTCCTCTTGACTCTACTCGAGCCAAAGATCTCAGCTTCATAGGCAAAATGAGAGAAGTCAGTGTAGCAAGGGGATAGAAAATGGAGAAAAAGTTGAAAAAATGAACAGGGAAGGAAACAATTTTTAGGGGACTGGATTATCAGCCTGAATCCAGACCCAGACTTAAAAAATATTTTGTCTTCCAAAAGTAAGTGCTACTTTTATTAAAAAAAATCTTTCTGTATCAATAGCAAAATTTGGACATGCATATTAATGTGACAACCTCATTTTTTGTTATTGGAATATAGATATGGACATAATAGAGAATAAGGATAGGGAATTGAGTTTTATTTCCACTTTCCCATTTTTGTTTTGAATTTTCCATTTTGCTTTGCACTCTCTGGGTTATTTCAAGATTTGTGTTTAATTTTAACTGTATATATTACACATTTTTTCATGTGCTTTTTCACTGGACAGAGGCATGTTGATTCAGGAAGTATTCTGGAAACAGAAACAGAATACTTTTGACATTTTTTCATAGAAACTGTGCTTTAATGATGTCTTCTTACAAAGCATTTCGAAAGGGGACATCCTAAGTTGTAGAATTATTTTGGAACTTCTGTTTCCTGAAAAACTCAAACTGTTAGGTTTAAAATTCTGCAGTTGCAATGTGTTTAACGCTCTGGGTTCAAATCCAGGGAAGAGATGCTGAGATTTTTTAAGTTGAGATTTAATAGCCCTGAAAGAAGGAGCAGATTGCCAAAAGATCACAT
Source organism: Actenoides lindsayi (assembly GCA_025331215.1). Taxonomy (NCBI): domain Eukaryota; kingdom Metazoa; phylum Chordata; class Aves; order Coraciiformes; family Alcedinidae; genus Actenoides; species Actenoides lindsayi. The sequence continues at coordinate 51,470 of WTSP01007550.1, forward strand.
ATGAAACAAAAAAGCATCCTTTTATTCACAGAATAAATGTAGAGGCACTTTTTGGGTATCTCACAGCTGAAACGGCTCTTCTTTCATTGACTTGTTGAAAGGATATCCCTGATATGGATGTTGTACCAGCGTGTTCTGAACCACACGGTGGTTTGTTCATTATGCTGAGCACTGTAACACAGCTGGGTGTAACCAACAGCTGTTCTAATTGGGGTTTCAGCTTACATTACTGCCAGTAGGAATTAATTATCTACCCTGATAATGCTGCTGTTGTTGTTTTAACGTTTTCATTTATTATTTCTTTATTTCTTCAGGATGAAGACTCAGACATCGATTCCTTGGGAGATGGTAGACAGCAAGAAGAAAATGAAGGACAAACTGGACCAGACAAAGGTGATCTCAAGGTATAATGAACAAGAAAATTTTGAACCAAAGAGGGCTGAGGGGTTTATTTTGCTCAAAAGGGGAGAAGGTTCAGGTAGATAAATAATGATGGCAGCAGTTTGAGCGTTACAAGGGAAGTGCCCTTAAGTTTATTCTTTGGATCACTTTGCTCAATTTATTATTATGATTTTCAGAATTGCTTTTTGTATTTCTCTGTTATGTTTTATTGAGAACATGCAGAATATATGCTGATTTAAACCCTTACTTACTTGTAAAAGAAATCCGTTGCTGAGTTTTCTGTTCCATAATGCTTTTTGTAACTGAAAGGACCAAAAGTAACAGTGAGGCATGTTCTGCACTAGCGGCTTTGGCAGTACAGTCTCTATCCTAGCAATTTCTGAGATTATTTCCCAGATTACTGAACCTTGATTTTTCACCACTTTCGTGCTCTGTCATAAAAAAAAACCTGTAATGGGATTCTGTGAGAGGATTGTTCTACTTGATTGTTCTAGCGCTATTTCCTGTGCTTGAAGATCAGCCACAGGTTTATTTTTGTTAGAAATAACTGGTTGTGATAGAAGTTCTCATTCTGCTACTTTGCTGTCTGTGCAGAAAGCACAGGCATTGTTTCTAATATGTCAGGATTAGAGAAGTTAAATGTGACTCATATAACAATATCATCCCAAGAAATGTCTGCTGCTGAGCCAGATAATTCTATGGGAATTTGCATTATAATCCATGCAGACAAGTTCTATTGAGACAAGGTGAATCTGAAAAGGAGCTTTATCTGGAAGTTGAAGTAATATTGTAAACAGGTAGAGAGGTGAGCTGTGTGATCAGATAGTTGCCAGGAAGTCTTAGTAGTCCCGGTAGGTACCAAGAAATTCAAACAAATTCTTATTCACATTCACAGTATTTTACTTTTCCACATACACTTCTAAAAGTTTAGCTTTTGCATTTCTCCACTATTAGGATTTTTGTTTTGTTTTATTTTGTTTTATTTTATAAATCAGTGGCATTAAATGATTATACCATATATTTTCAGGATATATTTTATCAGTCTTGGGTCTTCGTCTTTAGCTTACAAAGTGTGGTATCTCTAGCCTCTGGAGATATTGAAATTCCAGACCATGTTGTAAGATGAAGAATTTTGTAGATAGTAAAAACAATGAATTAATTAGCCTTTGGTATAACATCTGCTCTTTGCAAGGGATAAGGAACCCAAAATCATGATGAGAGAAACCAAAAAGATATGAACTCCTGGGTTATAATTACCTATGATAATTATACATATGACAAGTAACTTCATGTCTCTATTTCTTAATCCCACACAGTGATGTGTTTGTTTTTCCATTTTTCTGCTCAGGGTATATGCTTAGATCAAGGACATTTAAGGGTTGTGAAATTTTGAGGGGTCAGATGCGACAGTAGTGGACCAGAAGAATCATTTTATGTGCATGCTACCATAAGCTACTTCTAGACAACTATATTGCCCCCATCTCTCTCCAAAGGATTATTTTTCACATTTTCAAAATTGCAAAAATTCATGAAAATCCATTGGTCATGGACTGAGTCATTGCTTTTGCATCTGTTTACATAGTCACTGTTTTTTCTTGTATAATCAGAACATAGCACTCTATCTTACACACTTGCATGAATGATTACTGCAGGGTAACACACATTTATGTGAAGGACACATGCATGATGTCATCTTTTGCTCAGTTTTCCTCAAATATGATTTTTTTCATCACTGAAACTACCAGAGGACTTAAATATGAGGATCTCTGCCTGATCAGACAGATCATCTGGTAGCAACACCACAGCATATCCCAGCAACTGTGTGTTCCCGTATGCCAACATGCTGATTTTTTATCTGCATTAAGAATCTATATTATTTAGGCCTTGGCTGGTACTTTGCCCCATGCTAATGCAGCTGGCAAAGCCAGCGCTGGTATTTCAGACATCAATGCTTAAGTTAAAATATTTAAAGATTGCAGCAGGTCTCATACAATAATTAATGTGAGGGAAAGGGAGGGGAAAAATTGGCTGCATAGTTCTGAATTCAGCGTGAGCCATGTCTTAACAAGGGTAGGATGCTTCATACCTCAGGTCAAGTGGTACTTCATGTCTTTGCCAGGCAAGTGCTCCTTGTTCTTGCAGGGTTTGTGAAACTGAAAGAACAGCAGCCCTTTAACAGAAGAGGGGCAGGTTAAGCTTTCACCCTTGTGCAAAGCTGGAGCTCTGGCTTCTGCTGGGTTTTGGAAGCTGGAAGCAGCTCCTGAAATCATGGGAAGAGCGGATAGCTGCCACACTGCATGGTGAGGTTAGGAGGAAGTTGCAGCTGCTGCCTCTGATACAGGTGGGACTCTGTCATGTGAACAAGAAGCTGAGACAGGCAGAAGGGCTGGGTCCCTGCTGTTGCCAGACATGGGGCCCCTGTCTTCCACAAGGGCAAGAGCCTGCTGTCGGGAGCAGCTTCAGCCCCGTGCTTAGCAGCAACTGGAAAGGAAGGAAATGATAACTCCTGAGCCACTCTCAGTGCCCTGGTGCTTGCAGGAGCATGGCACCAACAGCGGCTCTGCTCAACTGCAGAAGCTGTTCTGTGCGCAGGTGGTGGTATGGGGACGTCTAAAATACAGACTTCTGAAATTACATGCTCCAGCATTCCTCTCACTTCAAAAATAAACCTCTCAAAGTCAAAGGAGGCCCCTTCCCATCAGCATTTTATTTTGAAATATGGTTGTCTTACACACATTTGACATAAAAATGTAAAACTTCTGTGTCTGAGATAGACCTCTAGATTCTTTTGTCAATTAGAAGTCAGAAATAGATATTTTCAGAGTGTAATGCATGTCTTGTGGTAATGTCTACCTAAGGATGAGACTCCAGAAATGTCTAAGAGCTGTCATAGGTGTAAACACCTATTTTAAGGCTATCTGGAATTAGATGTGATGAGTCTCAACCCTCAGATGGTTAGTGCTCAGTCCAGTTTCTTTCTCTCTTATTTGTTCTGGTTGGGAAGGGCAAAGCAGTATAAGAGAAATGTCGTTTCACGGATGGACTGTCCTCTTACCCTGGCTACAGTTCTACTTATGGAAATGATTTTGAACATGCAATTGAATGCTCTATGTGTTCAAATGGACTTATTTTTCAAAATCAGAAAAAATCCAGTTGTTAAATATCTGGACAATGTTATCAGTACTGAAAAGGCTGTGCAACTAGCCTGAGTTATCAGTCAAGTAATAAATCTCTGCAGAAGCTGGGATCACTGTGAACTCAGAACATCCATGTTGTGTTAACCAATATTTGAAGTTCTGCTTTTTGGAAATATGTTTCAAGCACAGTGTCATGTGTGTAGTCTTATTCCTCACAAGTGTTCAGAGTCCTATGATGGATATATATATATATGAGGAAGCCATCATCTGAAGGGCACAATTCTTGTGGCCTTGCATATACCTGTCATGTTCCTGTGGACACACACAAGCTTTCCCTGATGAAAACAGGGTTATTGTGGCCATATGCATGTAAGGGGTGTTTCCATCTAGCTGTGGAAGTTTTTAATTCACTGATATCCAACCAAGACTTCTGCTAATTCTGGAGGCAGTCTGATTAGTTTTAAAAAAACAACAAAACAACATGAAACTCATGGATGTGATAACCAGCTGTTTGCAGCAATGGTCCCTGGCACGCCCCAGCCTCTGGGCAGTCCCACAGCCATCAAAGGAGGTGCCACAGCCCCAGCGCCTGGAGGAGGTTAGGGAAGGAAGCAATTAGAGTGGCTGCTTTTCCAGCATGGAGCCTGGATTTGTCAAGAACGAGGAAGAGCTTCAGAGACATGGCCAAATGTAGCAGCATGGCCCCTGTCAGCCCAGGCAGCATGCCACGGTGGGGTCCACTGGCGTGTTCCACAGCAATGGGAGATCTAGCAGGCTAGGGCAGAGCTTGGCTGAGTGATGTTCACAGCCTAAAGCATCCTGATTACAACTATAAAAGACTTGAGAATGTACATTCTCTTAGGAGACCTGGCTCTCAGACAGCCCAAGATAGGAACTTTTTCACACACCACGACCTCTAGATGTACTGTCAGCAGCAAAGTATTTTAGTTCTTTTGATTTGGTCCCTGGCTACCATCTCGTTAAATCAGCACCTAGAGATGAAGAAAGGAGTGCCACAGTGACATCCTGTGAATGATTTCATCTCAGCAGAATGCTTCTCTGGGCCAAGAATGCAAGGGGACCTTAGTCAAAGCAGGGAAACTGTCTTTGCCAGGAAAGGCTGCTGTGCCAGTAGATGACATAGAAACGGATAGAGGCATGATTATTGGGTGACTGCAGGAAAAATGTGTGGGTAGAGAGGAAGCTCCTTTCATGGTTTTCATAGAGAACATTTTTTTTTTCAGGTTGGTCTGTAAAAATGGTCTTTTCAAGTGTTAACAAAGTAACTTGATTGTCCTCAAGGTAGTTTTAAATCTTGTACGATCTTTGTGGGATGGTTTGTGGAACAGCATGCAGTGTGGTTGCACTGAAATAGGTAATGGTACCAGCACACTGTGGCACATCATTTTCTGTGCCTCATCACACTTTTTCATCCAATATGACAAAAGCCACCTCCTCAGTAGGCCAAATGGAAGGCATTCCACATTTCATGTAGAAAAGCAACAGCTGAACACCTGTTGAGAGGACAGCTGCTTTTTGGTGATGATCTACTTTTCATCACACACACTGAAGATGAATTTCAGGATCTCTGCATTATTGTTCTGTTAGTTTATGATTGTTTTGGTATAAATATCAATATAAAAAGAGCAACAATCAGGATTGAGGATGCCCCTGGAGGTTCAAGAGTAAATTCTCCTGTCTGGATCAGTATTGTCAGATGAGTGCTCTCTGAGCTAAAACTGAAAACCAAAATATGCATTGACTCAATATACATTTGACTGTTGTGGAATTGCAAAACTGGAGTAGTCTATAGTAGGCACAGTGGAGTGGTGAACATCTGTACCACCGATACCACAAGCTGGGAAGATGCTGCTAGCAACAGCCCATGCTGGAAGTGTCTGTTAGATGAAGAAGCTTGGAGACTGAAGAAAGGTACTGAGAGAAAAACAAGTGGGGAAAAAAAAAAACGGTAAAGAAGAATAGCCATTCTCTGGTCTCATGGACCCTTGTCTTATTAAGGTTTACTGTCATTTTGGAGCTCCATGGCCACTTGTGATGTCACAGGATGTATTATACAGCTTAGCTTGTGCAGTAATTTACAGCAGTGCTTCTCAAGATGGATGCATGCCTTACATACCAACATCTGAATATAAATGTGACTTTAAAGAGTACTGGGGTAGACGTACAGAGGCACAAATCTGCCAGGAATGCAGACAGCCTGCATGCTCACAACAGAGAAATTTCTGTTTACAAATTCTTACTCAGCCGGGTGGGAGAAAGTTGGAATCATTCACATGACAGAGGAATCCTTTACTTCCACCAACACAGTAACTTGGTGCCAAGTTATCATACCATGTTATTCTTTTTTTATGGGAAGTGAAATAAGAGATGATGGGGTCTGCTCTCAGTTTGATGGAACTGTTGTTTGGGAAATCCCAGTAAAACATCTTTTTCCTGGGAGTGCAGAGAAACTAACAGTGTACACCCTGCTCGTGCAGTGGCATTGCAGCATGCTATCTCGCGTGCAGCTGTGCTATGCACATGTGTACAGAAAGCACATATAAGGATGATTTGGGAAGCACTGAATGGAAGATAAGCTGACAGGTTGACAAGCAGTGAAACAGTCACAGGGTGACTACGTCAGTCTTGACTTTAACAAAAGCAAAGCTACGATGTGACAGTGCTAAATCGTATGTCCTTGTTAGCCCCAGGGCAGGATGCTGCTTGGGGTCTTCCACCACTCAAGGCTGTGGTGGGAACCTCTCCATACATGGAATACCATGACATAGCAGCAGCCTTTTTTCACTGGAAGTCATAATAGGTTTTAAGTAAACAGAATAACAGAATGTCTATCCTTGGCTTTATGCATGCATACCTGCTACTTATTTTGTTTGTGTAACTAGACTCTAGTACAACATGTTACGGTTGTCACAGTTGCTATTTAAATACATTTCTTTTATTTAATATGTTTCTGGAATTAATTAAAATAGCAAATCCTCCTGGGAGCAGTAGAGCTAGTGAGGCCTGATCACCAGGTGATTTCTGCTATTCTTGCTGTCTTTGCTACCCACACCAGCAGGTGCTGGGGACTGTCAGAATGGGCAATGCCTGGCTGCTGCTTCTTCCTCTGGTAACTGGATGGTGGCATCTGGTCCTCCCCCAGTGCAAGCACAGCTTCTTTTTTCTGTAGCTTCTATGAAGACACTGATATTTTTTTGTGAAACTTCATCAAGCTTTTTGTGAAATCCACATCTCTGAGAAGTGATTTTCCCATGCCAGATGGGGAAATCTGGCTATCACTTTGGAAAGTCCCATTACATGGGAACCAGGAGAGAAGTGATCATATGGCAAAAACCACATAATGATAATTTAAAAAAACCCAACCCACCACACATCCTTAGTGTCTCCTATCTAAGAATCTCAAACTGCTTTGCAAATATTGAATCCACCAGTCTCAGGCAATGCCATTTGCCTGTGGAAGTGTAGCTGGAGCTGATCCAGGAGCTGGCAGCACCTTGTGCAATGTCTGGAGATAAATGGCTACGAGAATTGCCCCTTGCTTATGCAGATCCTACTGAACAATGAGTTTCTGCCTTCTAGGGCATAAGCTGAGGTGCCCTAGCTCATTCCTAATATGTGAGTGTAGAGATCCACCTTTGCTAATTACCCAGCTGAGAAGAAGGGTTAATTAACTGGGTGGAGAACTGTATTAATATGTCTATACTGCTTCTGAAATGTGAACCAGTGTCCTTGCAGGGGGTAGCACTGAGGACATACCCCTCCATCAGTTGTTTGCAAATTTTGCAACTTCTGTTAGGCCTTTTCTCCTTTGGGAACACATGAAATAGAAAGTGGATGAATTGCTGAAGGTGAATTTCATGAAGTATTAAAAAAGGAAGAATACAAAGCAATCCCAGAGCACATAGAGGAGGGATGAAAGCAGAAAACCTTTTTAAGATCTCAGCAAAAGCATTTTAAGATAACATGGTATGTTAGGAGAGGGAAGAGAGGATTGAAACACACATTGAAAAAGCAATTTGTTGTGACAAAGGAGGCCCAATTGTTTTTCCATCTGAAAATAAGGTTCTTTTCACTCTGTTCTCTTAAAAAAAAAAAAATTGGCAACATTATACATATTTTTTTAAGTGACGTTCTTCCAGGTTCTCTTTTTCTGCCTTAACATCTATTTCGTCTGTTTATAGTCATTCTAGGAAGTCTCTGAAGTGCTATCGAAATAGAAGGATGCTATCAGCTAATAGCAGACAAAAATAGAAGTTCTCAAAAAGAATGGTTTGGAGGGCTCTGCTGTAACCATTTATGCAGGTAGAAACGTTTCTAGGCATGTGAGGAAATGACTGCGTGTCACGGCCACAGGAAATGCTGATTTATTTATTGGCTTTGTCACAGTAGCCTTTTGCAGATAGGTCTGAGCCAGAGACAGCTTTATGGAATGAGCCAGCAGGAAATCGCCTTCTTTAGAAGAAGGAAATCACATTATCCTCTAATGATAAATAGGAAGAGGTCCCTGCAGTCACAAAACCTGGAGAGACTTGTTTTACAGAAGGTTATGGCTGAAGCATTCAAAGGGACCAAAGACAGTTAAGCACTTTCAATCGTAAGGGGTTATTGGAGGGGAGTATTGTTCTTTGTTTTTCCCCAGAGGCAACCTATAGCTAATTCCTTACATCCTCTGGAAACAATTCACAGTCATTGGTTTATCTCCTAGCTGTGATTTACAAAAGCTTAGATTATTGTTACTGGTTTTCCCAAACAATTGTAAAGGGAAAAAAAAAAGAGAAAACCATGTTTTTGCAGCAGAAGGCAGCAGCACTTCTCTGAGAATGGTACTTTGGGTTTATCTCATGAGACTCAGCAATAGCAGATTGAACTCCACAGAGTTCTTTTCAATGTGGTGGGAACTCATGTGTGGTTACTAGGGAGATTGACTGTAAATTTGAGTAAAACTGCTGGTATTTCAACAACTCCATCATGCTGCTCACCAGTGCATTCACTCTGTTCAAGACACTTTTTGTAGCTGTGTTATACAGCTAAACTCTGCAATTTCAGAGCAAGCAGTTTTGCAAGTGTCTCACAGACTGTATCAGTTGACAGTGAATTCTCCTTTTCTTTTCTGCTGTGATGAGCAATCCAGCCTCTTGGAGTAACACAGCAAAGTGAAATGTATTAAACACATTTAATAACAGAGGCTTATGTTGCAGGTTTTCACTGCAGAATAGTGAGATGGTTGACACAATTTTTACTGACTGTGTTGCTGTTTTGTTTCACCCAGTTAGTTTGCACATTTGACACTGAAATTTCCCCACTGAAAGCTTATTCATACTCTGTTTTATATCATTCCCCAGATAGAATCCTCTCCCTGTTACCTGCTGACTGTAAGGATCATCCGCATGAGAAATTTCCAGCGAGTAGATGCCTGTAAGTAAGCCCATTCTTAGTCATTTCTCAGGGCATGGGCAACAAGTTTTATTTCATAATTGTATTGCAACTTTCTGCAAGTGTTTCTGAAATAACTCAGTATTTATGTAGATTAATTGTTATAAAACAGGTCAGTCCTTGCTGCTGTTTCATTGAATGTTATTCCTGTGCTTTTGGTAGGTTTTAAGACTTGAATGTAGTTTTGAGGATAAGTACTTTATCCCAAAGAAAGGAAAGTTTCTGACACAGGTAGATGAAAAAGAACACATCCCATGCTTTCAGAAGCAAGTGGTAGTTCTGCCATTGGGTTGCAGCACCTTGGGAAAAGTGCCTAGGAGGAGCAAACTTTTTCATCCAGCTCAATATTGGTTCTGACACAGATGAAATGAGAAAACTTTCTGAAATCATTACTACAAGGGTAATGACATTATTAATTACCCTGAAATGACTGTCAAAACCCATGCTGACAGGGCTAGATGCCTTGTCCTATCTAATGCTTGTGCAGCAGTCTTGCAGTTGTGCAACATGTGAGTCACTCAGCAGGAAAGTGGTGGGAAGGAAGAGAGCCGGAAAGGAAAATCCCATTGTTTAGTTAAAGGACATGGACTTACCCCCACTGTTTACACTTTGTTACACTTTGTTTTGTTTGAATCAATAGAGCTACCTGTGATGTGAAAGGATGCTGAAACTAGCTCTAGGGTGGGTGCGGAAGGGAAATGGTGTAACCCCGACATCTCTCTTGATTGTCCTGTTTCTCTGTAAGCAGCAGCGATTGGCATTACTGTCTCTTGCACAGGAAGAGCCAAGGAACCTTACCCTGTGGTTGTCACAAGTTTTACTGGAAGATGTATCAGGGGACTTCCCTGTGTCACATCTCCAAATGAGGGATATACTAGCCATATCATACAAAAGAAGCTGTAGGAAGGCACCAACTGGGTTGCAGTCTCTGCACCTGTACCTCTCTCCTGTTCCATGGCTGTGGCACATGCATGATGATGCAATAGCACAGAAGGATTTCATCAAGGATTCATCTCAGATCTTCTGACTATCAGGTGGCAAGACAAAATCACAAACAACTAGGTTGTAGCAAGAGATTGCGCAAGAACTAAAGCAATATTTTGCATTAAATACACAGCTGACTAATTTCCCTGCTTCTGCTCATATAATTAAGGATTATTTGGTATGCTTTGTATCTCAAAGTACAGTTAAGATACAGGAATGACAAATCATATCAGTAGAACATAGTCCTTTTCCAGCCAAACAGCCAACAGTCATTGACCTCCAATGATAAACCTAAGTCATGGAGTAATCATACAGAATTACTTTTAAAACATTTTAAAGTCAGTATCATTACTTCTAGGATCTCCAGACATATTTGAATACCTATTTTTTCAGTTTCAAAATTCTTCAAAGCATTATCTGCATAATATTTCCCAGATTACCAAAAAAAAAAAAAAAAATAGTAGGGAAATATTCAGTAGGTCCACTGCAAAAGTCTCAGATGCTTGAGGAAACAGAGTAACAAAAGAAGCTGTAGGAAGGCACCAACTCTGACTACAGATCATAGAACTTTTACATCCAGAGTGACTAATTAGGCTAGAGGCCTTAAGAGTGGGAGGGAAATTACTGAGCAGGGCATGGAAGCTGTCTCTACAAATAGGAATAGGAGGGAGAAGGTGAATAAGGAGTCACTTTTCATAATGCAAGAATAAAGCAGCATCCAATAAAATTATCAAATAGGAAGTTTAAAATTAATAAAAGGAATACACAAGTAAACTCTGGAATTCATTATCACGAGAATGTATGGATCTTAAAATATATCCATTCAAAAAGAAATTATTAATGGAGCATAAGTCTAGCAAGGGTTATTAAACACAGTATTCCCAATGCAAACTCTGCTTTGGGAGATCCTTGCTTTGGTGTTGCCTGAATTATAGATGGTGGATCAGGTGCAGTACTGCTCTAGAATGAGCTTATTTTTTCTACTCTGGAGCAAGGTGTAGAAGGGCTATTACCTGGCAGTTAAATGATAAAGAATTTCTTTTTTTTTTACATGAAAAAGGATAGTATTTTTTTCTTTTGTCTCATCCTTGGAAAAAAGCTAAACTCTTCCAGATAAGACTTTCCCAAAATACCCAGTCCAAGACAGACATACACCCTGGAAATGCAGGGACTGAATGATGGAATTTGACAAGTAGTGGGAAGCTAAAATGGTGTCTTAAGACAGAAGGAGAGCAGCCTTAAATCTAGTGTTTAAATCAACTGTCTGTAGATTAAATAAAGACAAGCAACTTCCTTTGCAAGGAGAATGTGCAAATGAGACACTTTCTTCCTCTTTCAGAGAGATACTGATGTGCCCAAGCAAGGCAGAGTGTGTAGGGCAGCCAGACTGATCAGGCTGACTGGACATATCCTTCCTGGGGAGACATTTGGTATGAGCAGCCAGTGTTTTCAATGCTAGCAGTTGGTCTCCTGACAGCCTGCTGCAACAGATAGCATCTGTGCACTGCAGTGTTTCTGCATTTTTTAGTAATAGAATAAAATAGAGATAATAGACTATTTCAGTTGGAAGGGACCTACAACAGTCATCTAATCCAAGTGCCTTACCAGTTCAGAGCTGAGTTAAAGCAAATTATTAAGGGCATTGTCCAAATGCCTCTTAAAGACTGACAGGCTTGGGGCATCACGAATCTCTCCAGGAAGGCTGTTCCAGTGTTTGCCCAGCCTCTCCTTAAAGAAATGTTTCTTAATGTCCAGTTTGAACTTCCCCTGGCACAGCTTTCAACTATTCTGATGTGTCCTATCACTGGATCCCAGGGAGACGACATCAGCATCTCCCTCTTTGCTTCCCTGTCTCAGGAAGCTGTAGAGAGCCATGAGGTCATCCCTCAGCCTCATTTTCTTCAAACTAGACAAGCCCAAAGTCCTCAGCCACTGCTTACAGGACATCCCTTCCAGCCTTTTCACCAGCTTGATTGCTTTCCTCTGGACACATTCAAGGACCCTCATGTCCTTCTTAAACTATGGGGCTTTTACAATTGCTTATTGTTTATCTGTATGCACGGGAATGGTAAAGACCTAGGTATGTCTGCCAGACCTTAATGCAAAGTGGGCACGGGTGTAAGGAGGCAAAGGCATGTAGTATGCAACCAAAATGTCTGAAGTGAAAAGATGCCCCTAAGAATCATGATCCTTGGAGTCATCAGTCTGCAAAGCTCTTAGGGCCATCTGTGTGAGGGAAACAGCTGTTACTGGGTTAACTTTGGTTGTTTCCACCTGTGGGTTTGAACACAGAGCAGGAAGACAGCCCATAGCAGCCCTTTTCCCTCTCTTTGGGATGTGGGAGACAGAGGAGGAAACCTGAATGTTGGAGGTAAAATATGCTCTCAACACAGTCAGTAGGAAAGCACAGTGAAGAAGGCTAAGGGATAAGAGTGATAGGAAGGTAGAAGTGAATTAAAGAAGATATTACTCCAGCCAAGGGCAGTTAATCTGCTGCCAGAACATTTTTTTTTTTTAAAATCCAAAATAAGATATGGAAGGTGGAAAAGCAGGAGACAGAGCGGGCTATGGCCTATTGAATATTTTCCAAACAAATTTTTCCATCAGAGGAATATTGGGTTTTTTGCCTCTGCAGGTATGTGTTGATTTTGCCACATTTTTTTTTAGGAAACGTTTCACAGAATTAAAAATGTTTTTCTGTTTCTGCATTATAAAGTTAAAAAGTAGAAATGCCATAATTAAGTTGTCAATTGACATATCACAATGCCTTATGTAATTTATCAAGCAGTTCTGAATTTCAGTTCTTCATTCTGACTTGGACAGAAAAACTGCAAAGTTTTTTGTACATACTTGAAACAATATAAAATGCAGCCTCCACCCAGTTTGAGACAGAGGCAATGGCTGTAGGGTGACACCAGGCAAATCCTGGTGGAGAAGGAAAGAAAAGAAGACAACAAAAACCTCCTGTTGCAGTCAGGCAAGTTTTTGCCTTCCCCCACAAGTCAATACGCAAGCTCTTTTCCCCCTCATCTGCCTGCAGAGTCCATACTTGCTGCTGAAGGGTCCTCTTAATTTACTGTTCATCACTTGCTTCTCTTTATAGTTTCATATCAAAGGATGCCCATTCTCAAAGTTAGTTACCTTTTGCATTACATGATATCTGATCATTTTATTGTTAAGAACTGTGTAAGAAAGTTTCAAGGTGATGAAGTATTTTGTGTAACCTACGTGAAGAAATGTGTCATTCCCTGGCAAAAAGGGCATTGCATTTTTGGCTATAGCTATTTGAGATATACTTAGATTTAGGGGCCTTTGAGAAATGGGATGGAATAGATTTCACTAACCTTGTCCTGGTGTATTTCTGGAGAGACACTTGGTCTGTCTCTTCCAGGACATGACAGTTAATTAAGATCCAACATCTAATTCAATGAACACCTTCTGGAGGAAGCCCCTGCCATCTCCTACAATAGTTTTGCAGCTGCTTTCACGAACCCTCACCCAGAAAATCACTAAAGGCAAGGCAGAGATGGAGACCTTTTGCAGTTGTTCTCAAAAGGTGAAGAAGGCTCCCAGGCCTCTCTCATCAGACAGCAGCTGAGGGCTAGTGTGTGTGCACACACATGAGCACAGGAAAGCTTGTCAGTTGAGAAACTGAAGAAAGTGGCTGACTAGAAGAAGAAATTCTCACCCTCTTTTGTTCATGACATCACTGTTGCCTGTAACTCACGTAAGGAAGAACAGAAGCCACCTACTGTTCTAGGTCATCTTGTGGTCTGTGCTTTTTCCCTCTGAGAAGAATGTCTTAAAAAGAGTGACATTCCATCAGGCATTTCTGCCTTTAAATAACTCACACATGCTCTTGGTACCATGCAGTAATTTTTCCAGTATCATGCAGCACCACTGACTTTGACACATTAACAATTGTTTTGCCTCTTTCCCTACCCAGTAAGCGAGGCTGATTGCTATGTGTCATTGTGGCTGCCAACAGCGACATGTGAAAGGTCCCGCACTAAAACTGTGAGGAACTCCAACAATCCAGTTTGGAATGAAACATTCTACTTCAGGATCCAGAGTCGGGTCAAGGTAAGGGGCCAAAGCTGTCTGCTTGAAGCAGTCTGAAGATTTTGTGTATGGTGGGTCCTGTCTATCTCCTGAACTGTATTCCCCAGGAATTGTTTAAAAGGTGGCACAAGATAAGGCGGTTTTGAAATTCTTCAACAGTGGACACGACTGAATTCCCATGCCTGTTTGGTGGTGTTGTTTAGGAGGGCCAGAAACTGAGTTTGGTATTGAAGCTTTAGGGATATTAGAGGCTCACATTGGTGCAAGTTGGATACAGAATCTGGGAGTTAACCAAGCTATTGTGTAGGTATAGTTAATGTATCAGTCATCTTACAGCAATTAAACTCAACCAGGGAAGAATGAATATTCGATTTGCAGTATGTTTTTCCAAAGGGGGTCATACTTAATTTCTCCACTCTTCATCTCAAGCACATTCCCAACATTTCTTCTTCCCTAGAGCTAACAATGTCCAGATTGTAGAACCTATAAAAAAACCCTTCTCTCTTTTTTTTCCAGAACGTGCTGGAGCTAACAGTGTATGATGAGGATACTATTACTCCAGATGACCATCTCCTCTGTGCGCTCTTTGATACCACTAAACTTCCAATTGACAGAACAGTGCTCCTGTATTTTAAGCCGAGTCCACAGGTGAGAGCAAAAATTAAAGCAAGTATGAAACCAGTGGAGAGTTATACAACACTTCCAAAATCCCGGGGTGAGCTTTCTGAAGCTGCCACGGATGACTTATCCCAATAATGAGTATATGAATTGACATTCACAATACAAACACAAAAATTGTGGTTAAAAATCTGGATTTGAGAGCCTGAGCCACTTCTCCCAATAATATTTTTTATTTTATGTTAATTAATAAAAAGTGTATTACTATGCAGTAGGTAGGGGAGGGATCTGACTGTGAGCTGTCTCTGAGCAACACCAAGGCTGCACAGTTGTTGCAGTGTGAATAAACTGTAAATTCTTTTTCCATGTAATTCACAGCCCCTTTGATTTTACCTGCTTTCACCCCAAAGGCAAAGCTGAAGTTGCTTTCGTGTATCCCAGCACTGTCCTCTGCAGTGATACCTCAGCTAGGACTGAGCCTGCTGCCTCATCTATCAGAATTAGTATGTTTTTGGAGCTCTGAATGAATGATTTACTCTGTTTCTGTTTCTCATCTATAAGTTGGGAAAAAGAGTCTTGATTCCCTTTGAGATCTATGGATGAGATCAGTGAAATATCTTGCCTTCATCTTCTTGCTACCATGGGCAGATTGATTCTGGTACCCAAACTAGGTCGCTCACAACTAGCTCATGCATATCAACATTACATTAACAGAGGGTTGCACAACTGTAACTCCGAATCACTCAATAGTACCAGTCTCTGTTTATTATATTAAAAATTGTATTTCTGCAGCAGCTTCACTCCAAAAGATAAATATAAAGGTTGTTTTGATGATGTCCTGAAGAAGGAAGGAATCCTTAAACTATCTGGTTTGAAATGTTTCAGACCTTCCAGTCTGAAATATTTGTCCTAGGCTGTGCATTGCAACCAATTCCTTCAATACTGCATACTAGGGACCTACATTTAGAGAAGGGAGAAAGCATTATGTGGCTACTTTTAATTTGTTGTTCTTGCTTTCAGGCTAAGGAGGAGCTAGAGGTTGAATTCAAATTGGAGCCTGCGTAAGTGATATACAGATTATTTTAAAAATGCAAAAAATCATTAAATGCTAAAACAAATAAATAGCATTAGAAGTCATGTTTGGTGGGATTTCTACAAAAAAAAGTGCCAGACTTCTCCAACATCATTATTGCAGTCTCAGACACTCGGCTGATCCCTCCAGTCAGCTTGTTTTGGAGTTTAGTTGCTTTCAAAACACACCTCCCAGCATCATCTCTTCTATCGACAGATTTGTCTAGCTGGAACAATTCAGAAGGCTTTCTGCAACTGTGTGTGTGCATGTGCATGTGCTTGTGTGTGAATGCATGTCTATCAATCTTTCCATGCTTCTTTCAGCTTATGTATTAGACAGAACCCTAATGTTGAACCATCCCGGTCAGGTTTGCAGTTCATCTCTGTCTCCTTTGATTTTCTGTTGCAGCACTGTTCTGCTTTCAGTAATTCTGTTTTCTTTCTGCCCAACACAATGACAATGTGTTGGAAGATCGAGTGCAGGGCTTTTTGTCCAGCATGGTAATCCTGACATCCGTATAAATCAGTATTTTTGACTCTGTGCTGCCACAAGGTAACCAAGACAAGGCAGAAATAAAGTGACCAGCCTAAGGTCAGCCCTCATATTAGTGGGGAGCTAAGACCAGAATTCAAGACACTCATCTGATGCACTGTCTTCCTGACTTCACCTAAATGATCTGGAAAGTTGGGGTTTTTTTCCCATGTAATTTCTACCCACTGCACTGTGGCCTTTTGATCGTATTTGCAAATGCACAGAACTGGGCTTCCCAGTAGGGATATGCTGGCATATTAGCATGTTGCTGCTGAAATACATGTAGTCTACATTTTATAGCGAGGGGAAGAATTTGACTGCTTAGCCACAGATTCCATTTCACATGATGAGTTTGCACTGCAAAGAAAGTAACCATGATACACTCACTCAGCTTTGTTACAGAGGGAAGTCCCTTCAGAGCAGTGCTTAGTGCAAGCAAGCATGGAAAGGAGGTTGTTACATACCTGCTGGGCTCCCTCTGGCCATCATTCTTCTAAATAGGGAGAAAGGGCAACACCCTGGGCAAAGATGAGTGGGCATATGTTTAATCTAAAAAATCCCTGTTTGTCTTTTTGTTTCCTAGTTCTGGTCCTTATGAAGCCATTGCTACCAATGGAGTTCTGGTGGTATGTGTCTTTTTCCCAATAAATATTTTGTAAATGTACAATAACATAATATAATATAATATAATATAATATAATATAGTATAAT
>WTSP01007550.1:68540-89108 GCA_025331215.1 Actenoides lindsayi
ATATAATATAATATAATATAATATAATATAATATAATATAATATAATATAATATAATATAATATAATATAATATAATGGGAAGGGGGGTGGTGGTTGGGGAGAGTAGAGAAGCCAGTAGACCAGGCTAGTTTTCTCTTTCTTCCCTCTTTCCTATTTAGATACTTTGAGAACACGATATTTTATTACCCCCTTCGTTGATGATATCCCATTATTTCCCATTTGTCCTACATCCTGAGACCAACACCACCCCTCCCACTTTCCTCTGGTACCAATACTCTCGAAGGCTGAGTGATTCACAGTTCCCCATAATAAGTCTGGGATGTGACAATATTTCTCACAGATTCCTGTTCTTGGTCTTTTACAGTGTCGTGAACTTTGCTGCTTAGAAGTTGAAGTGGCAGAGAAGATGCAACAAAAATCAAGTAAAGTTATTGCTTTAACTATTTATCAATAACTGCATGCTTACTGATGAGAGGATGCCCCTTTTATATAATCTCTAAATGGAATAAATAGTATTTACAGTATTTGCTGCCATTAACTCTAGATAAACACATCAGGTTGTTATAGACTTCAATGACTGCATCTCATACTTCATTAGGTATACGTAAATAACATCTACTAGACTTGAATTAAAGTTGAAATCCCAGTTCCAGATAACAGCAAGAACACTCAGAGTCTATGAAAATAGCATCAGATTCACTCCTTCTTTTTCACTGCCAGTGCTCCCTGCAGAGAACTTTCCACTAGACCAAGCTGTGGTCCAAACTCTACAGCTCTGCTACTTATAATCCACTTTTAATCAAGCCACCACAATTTTCTGGTCAAATCATGGTGACATTTCTCATGACCTGTGTTCTGCTTTTTTAGAGAAAGAGCTCTCCCTCACGGTGAAGGGGTCCTTTGAGGGGACGCAGGATATCGTGCTGGGCCCTGATGGAGTTGTTAGCCCGTCAGGTCCCACCAAGTTCCACTATATCAAGTACGCGGAGCCAACATTGGATGTCATGTTGCCAAAGAAGAGGCGTTACCACCCTGTATGTTGGAAGTGGCCTTAATGATGAACTGACCATGAATGCCTCTCTAGAAAGTGAGAGGTGGGGGAGAGGGTAAACCCATTACTGTTTTTGTCCTAAAGCATGTTGTTTTCCCAGTGGACCTGTAAGTACAGTACAGAGACGGGCTCGCCAGTTCTGATGCTGAATTCGCTCACCATGGGGAAGAAAACAACTATTGCAGAGGTGAGCATCACTTCCAGCTGTTAGGAATAAAAGGTCACTCAAGTAGAAACCATTCCGCATCATATTGCCCCAAATGGCTGCTAAGAAGGTCAGGAGTGTTCTGTTTTGGTTTTTTTCTTAGACCTTGAAGAAAGAGGAGCTTTGTTTCTCCAGCTCTTTTCTCCACAGAAGCAGGTTGTCCCTCCATTAGTCTTCATTATGTTCCAGTAGTGAATACAGTGACCAACAAGGATGTCAGAAAATAGGTTATTTCCTTTAGTACATCTCTCCCTGTTTACCCAAAGACTCACTGACCCCTCCTTTGCTTAGGTTCCAAACTGAAAATTGCTTCTCGGACACAAGCAAGGAAAAAAAATCAATAAACCTGACGTTAGTAAACCATGTTCTTCAAAGGACAACATGTCAAAATACATTGAAAATATTAGACATGGTGTAAGGATTTAAAAGAATGTAATGAAGATATTGCTTGAAATAGATGCATGTGCTGTGTAATTTTGAATGCAATTAATAGAAGAAAATTATCTTTAGTATAAAAACATGTTTTTCCACTAAGAAATGTCTAGATTATTAGGAACAATCTCATGCAAATACTAGCTTTTATGTTATAAAGAAATAGGAGAACATCAGATTTCAAGGACATTAAAACATCCTCTCAGAACAGAGGACTTTTTTTCAGTTGAGGGTTGCAGTAGTGATTTCAAGACACGATGAAGTCTTGGCAGAAGCAAATGAAGACTTGCAGTCTCTTCACTGTGAGACTGTGGCCATGTTGTCTAAGATCTGTTGTGTATTAGAGCATAAAGAACAGGAAATGTCCAGAAAATGGTAGTTTGGGATGCTGCAGAAAGCTTGTGAATAACATGGGAAATGGGACCTACTACAAGAGTGTCAGGAATCTCCTGTACCAAGATTGTTAATGGCTTCTGCAGCCTGGAAGCATTTGGAATCTGTGGGTAGGGATGTTCCACTAAGGATAAGTGAATGTTTTTGGAAATATATGCCAAGATCTCAGATATTTAACTTTGTGATTGCCAGACCTTGCTGGGGTCTAAATTGAGCTCTGACCCCAAGGCAGATAGGGAAAAAAGAAACTTTAAAATTAAAATAAAAGAATTATAGTACATATTCTTGTTTTCCAGGAGAAAAGATTTGACTTGAATGTGAGAGCACAAAACTGGTAAGAGATCTTCTGCTATTCCTAAATACTTGAGTCATTGATTTTGATATTGTTTTAGCCACATGGAAATGACACAAGCAGGTCTTCTCAGTCTGAAAACTAGAATGTGCTTTTCATAAAATATAAAATACATGCTCCATATATTATACATCATTAGCCTTCAGAAGATTTGTATTTATTTTAGCATTATCCCTTTCCTTCTAAACACAGATTATTATTTTTGATCAATATCAGTCTCTGAAATCCACAAAAAGAGCAAAACTGTTGACGGAAAACACAACAGACAGGAGTAAACATTAAACTTGATCAGACATTATGAACACTTTTTTTTTTCCTTAACTGTCAATATTCAATAGGGATACACCTCATATTCTGTTAAATCCAGTTATACTGTATGTTGAGTAGAAACTAAGACAGACAATTTGTCTAGTGATTTGGCATCTATTTAATACTCACCAGTAAACATGAAGATGTTTCGTATTATCCATAGCTATATGTAACACATAGAACACAGGAAACTGATCTTTGTGTTATATGCCTGACTAGGATAATAAAAGGGAAAAATAACTTAACTTTGAATTCAGAATTTTCTATCATTCACTTCAGAAAGGCAAGTCATGAATGACAAACAGGAAAATTAGCATTATTCCAGGACAGGAAAAATGCATCCTGCTTATTTATTTTACTTTTAGAGAACTCCAAAAGCAGTTTGTATTTTGATTTACAGTGGAAACTGTCTTTTGCATGTCCACCTAACTCAATTCCTCTTGCGTGTTTTCATTTACAAATACAGTTTGACAGATTTTATCCAAATCTGATGGTGGAGAAATCTGATAAATAAATTTCATTATTAATTTCATTGAAATTATGGATGCAGTAGAAGAGAGGAGTTCTGTCACTGAAAGAAAAAGCAAAACCCTGTCATTTTACAATGCCTGGTCATGGATAGCTGGCCAGCCAAGGAGTCCACAGATAGCTCTGGCCTGAAGACACCGTGCCAGATCTCTTACCCATTGATGTTTTGTAGGCACAAGGGCAGGAATAGACAGGAGGGAAGTTAGTGAGTGGCAGAGCACCAATGCCCAGGGAAATGAGCTACAACAGTGGAGTTTTAAGGAATTACTTATTTAATTTCAAAACAGATGCAAATGAAATCTTCCTCTAGAGAAGATTATGCTTTACAATTCTTTAGTCAAGGCTGATGTGAAATACAACTGCCATCGCTGACCCACAAGACAGCTTGTGCAAGTGCAGACAGCTCAGAGCAGCAGGGGTGAAATCCTGACCCACTAAACTCAGCGACCCATCTCCATCCATCCAGGGGTTGGATTTCACCAAGGTCATCCCTTCAGAGATCAGGGCCATGAGTGGTTGGCCAGCGGATGGCGGTGTTTCTTACCCAGAGATGCTCACCACTAGAGGGGGATGCGCTTCCAGTCCAGTTGCTCAGAATGAGACTCGTCCTTCAGGTTGGAAAGGCCAGCATTGGAAAAATAAGTTTTATTTTAGATTTAGAATGAGAAAAAATTCCATGAGATGTGAATCAACACACTCACTTTTGATCATTTTCAGAGATTTTTTAAATTTATCATTATTTTAGTTTTAGAATGTTCATTTGAATATTTTGAATCATAGAATACTAGAGGTTGGAGGGGAACTCTGGAGATCATTGAGTCCAACCCCCCCTGCCAAAGCAGGATCACCAAGGGCAGGCCACACAGGAACAGATCCAGGTGGGTCTTGAAAGTCTTCAGAGAAGGAGACTCCACAACTTCTCTGGGCATCCTGTTCCAGTGCTTCATCACCCTCTCAGTAAAGAAGTTTTTTTCCTCATGTTGAGATGGAACTTCCTGTATTCCAGTTTGTGACCATTACCTCTTGTCCTATCATAGGGCACCACTGAAAAAAGACTGGCCCCTTCTACTTGACACCCACCCTTCAGATATTTGTAAACATTAATAAGATCCCCTCTCAGTCTTCTCTTCTCTAGGCTAAACAGCCCCAGGGCTCTCAGCCTTTCCTCGTTAGAGAGATGTTCCAATCCCTTAATCATCTTTGTAGCCTCTGTTAGACTGTCTCTAGTATTTCCCTGTCCTTCTGGAACTGGGAAGCCCAGAACTGGACACAATACTCCAGATGTGGTCTCACAAAAAATTTGTTTAATTTGTAAATACTGTACATTGTTTCTTCATCAATTAGTCAAAGAATCATAATATCCTGAGTTGGAAGGGAACTATGAGGATCATCATGTCTAACTCCTGACTCCACACAGGGCAACCTAAAAGTTAAACCAAATATCTGAGAGTTATCCAAACACTTCTTGCACAACAATGGGCTTGTGGCCATGACCACTTCCCTGGAGAGATTGTTCCAGTGTTTGACCACCCTCACAATGAAGATCTTTTTGCTAGTATCCAATCTGAACTTCCTCAGACACAGCTTTAAGTCAACCCCTTGCATCCTATCACCAGACACCAGGGATATAATGCCACTGGTTAAGCTTACTAATTTAAATAAGTTTTCTTACTTTTAAAAATTGAATATTCTCTCTTGCTCTTGTCACATTGCATGACCCTGTTTGAAGGAAAGGGTTCTGTAGATTCTTTGATCTAAGTCCTAAGAGTGATAAGGGTGTGCTAATATGTAAAATATGTGCCTGTTTTTATCTTAGTAATTGTTTGTGCCAACGAGACCTGGACATGCGCTTTGGATTTGACTTATGTTCAGAGGAGATGGCTTTCCTTGGGAAAAGAAAGAAATACGTGGCAAGTGCACTGAAAAATGTTTTTCATCTACAACAGGATCTGCAGGATTTTGAGGTACGTGTGTGTTGGTGGAGGTAGAACTTGAATTTCTAGTATCTTCATGTACTCTTCTAAATGAGTGATAAGAATAATGGGGCCCATGTATCTGTTATGCGGGTATTAGCTTGTCCACGTGTCTTAAATACATTTCCTTCTGCTGCCAACACAAGAGTGTTGCAGCAATTTTATCCTTCACGATTGTCAGTTTGGAATTTGCCAGATTTGAGGTGTGTTCACCCCTGCCATCCTATGCAATAACTGGCTTGGTTGAGAAATACTGTGTGCATTCTAAATACATTACATAGCAAAGATTTCTTCCTTGGTTCAAATTTCAGTATTTTGTGAGAGTTTAGGAGAAATATCTCTGAGTGTTTCTTGTAATATCTTCCCGTTCTTGGAGTTTTGGAATTTCTAAAAGTAAATATAATTTAATATAATTACTTATATTAAATAATATAATTTATTTGAAAGGAACTTTACAGTGCTGAAGAATAACAGCATTGATGAGGGTAGCTTAACAACACTGACTGTGAACGGAGTATATTTCTTCATGAGGTTGGCACATGTATTTACATACAGTAGTAGTACATGTGTGAAATGAGAAAAAAGTGGCAAAAGAGTGGGAGATGTAGAGAAAATACTTTGTTACTTCCACAGAAGTGTTTCTTCTTGTTCTTCTGTGCCCCTATTTGCCCTAGAGATGGGCAAGAACCCCAGTTTGGGTTAATCTCTGCACCAATGTTTATCCAATGGGAAGCAACAGTAGAAATCATTGCTTGCTTTTACAGCCTGTCCTTCCAAAAAGGGACCCGGGCTCTGAGACCAGGACCCAGGATGAGTGTGATGGCCAGACCCCATTGCAGTCTGGGATGTGATGCTGAACACTGACAGGGTGAATGTCCCATCCTCCTCTGTCCAACAGGTCCCTGTGGTGGCTATCATCACAACAGGGGGAGGACTGAAGTCAATGACAGGACTATACGGCAGCCTCATGGGACTCAAGAAATTAAATCTCCTGGACTGTGTAACGTACATCAGCGGGCTGTCTGGCACCACATGGTAAGCCAGCTTGTGCGGGAGGCTTGGCCAGGCTTTTTTGAGGGTCATGCAGAAAGGAGCTTATGAAAGCAGACAAGATCAGGAGATCAGAATGAGCTGTTTCTCAGTAACAGGCCATTAAATATAAATCTGATGCATAGATTTCTTTTATTAGCAATTCTTTACTGTGCTTTTCAGCTCCAACTTTGCAGCAGTTAAATATGTGCATGACAATTACACTTCTCAAAATGTTTTTTAAGCAGTTACTTTGGATGTAAATGTGGATGCTCATAGCATCACTCCTCCTCTTCCACTGGTGTCCCAGTTGTCCCCAGTAACTTCTGAGGCTGGCTCTTCTTTCTAACTGGTCATGCAGAGAAATCTGCGAGACAGTGCACACTTAACCCTGCAATCTGCCAGTTTGGGAAAGGACTGATTTCCCCTGGGCAACATTATTCCCTGCTCAGAGAAGCTGCAACTGCCCAACATCTCATGTTCCCATGTAGGGGAGGTTGGTAAAATAGAGGATGGCATTAAAATAAAGCATAGTGATACTGTAAGATTAATGTTAAGTGATACAAAGCTGAGAGACAGCAGCTGGTGTGAACAGATTTATGGTTCTAGAAGACAAACAAAGAAAATTCATTATAATTTTCTGCCTAATTTGTGCTTTAGAAATGTAGCTATATTCACATCTGGCAATTTTATCCCTTAAACTGCTGTCAGTTCTCTTTAAAAAAATAGTCAAGAACATTAAAAAAAGAAGACCTTATCCTTCAGGGCCATCTTTAAAACAGTCACAGAAACTCTGGAGTGTTCATTCTGCTGGATGGAGCAGCAAAACCAGAGCATGTATGAGCAGAAGTGAATCCCTACATGTAAACCTCTGCCTTCAAAGGCACCAAGTTTCAAGTCTGTTTGTGCTTCTTTTGACTTTTGCTGTCTGCATCATCTTTCTTCAGGACCATGGCCAATTTATACAGAGATGCCTACTGGTCACAGAAGGACCTAGACTCTCATATTGGTGAAGCCCAGAAACAAGCAACCAAATGCAAAATGGGCTGTTTCTCTATGGATCGCATGAAGTACTACAACAAGCAGCTTTGTCAGCGGAAGGAAGAGGGATACAGGACATCATTTATAGATCTTTGGGGACTCATGATTGAGTACTTATTAAATGATGGGGTATGATGTATATTCAGTTTCTTAGAGAATCATGTATTTTTCTCTTAGTGAATGGAGAGGTAAATAGCCCATCCTTACTGAAAACCTACCTCAAAACAGAGTGGACTTCTCCATATCAGCAAACACTCAGACATTCTTTATTTCCTTTAGTAGTATGCCGAGGGAGAAACACATCCTATATGTCAATAAATTAGATTGTGGATGCAGCCATTTGAACTCTGGCTGGTATGTAAATAGAAGAGGAGGCAATTTCAGGCAGTCTGCCTAAAATGCAGAATATTCACAGAATGACAGAATCAGGGAGTGTTAAGGGTTGGAAGGGGCCTCAAAAGATCATCTAGTCCAATCCTCCTGACAGAGCAGGACCACCTAGAGCAGGTCACATAGGAATGCGTCCAGGTGGGATTTAAATGTCTCCATGCAAAAAGAATTCAAGATGCAAAGCAGAGTAATCTCAACAATGTGAAAACTATCCAAAGCAAGCACAAAACAGTTGAGTGATGATTTGCATCCACTGTCAGTTATCTTGATCTGCAGGTATACTGGAGGCAAGCACATATTTTAGTTTTACTGAGGAGGGCTGCTCAGACAGTAGCTGGTTTAAGGGACAATATTTCTTACAAGCAATAACAAAATTGCTTTTCTATTATTTGAAGTGTTTTCTATGCCTACAGCACAGTAATTCAATCCCTTTTCTCACCAGCTGGACCACAGTTCAAGGATGCGTGCTTTGGCACTTGGGAAGTGGGAAGGGACAGGTGGTTGAGGATTGAATAGAAGTGTCCTCCAGTGGAGGCAGAAATGCTGCAGTCATTCAGCCATTATTTATTTTTAAGATAAGGACTTCTATAGTATTATCTATATATAAGCAGAAGATAAATACATACAGAGAGGAATACTACGTATTAAGCAAAAGTATAAATTGAATAGCTCTCTTTTAATCTCAGCTAGATGAGGTCCCCTTCACAATCTAGCCAAGCATCTTTCCCTCTGAGCAGTGCAATTGATATGTAACCATTAACTTTTAATGTTAATTAATTAACATACTAAATAATTAATTAACCTCTCCCTAATCTGCCAGAACTAGAGGCTTTTAAGCAGTTCATGAGTTTTTATGTTTTTTATGAACCTCTTCAATTGAGTATATGCTTTTCCAGAAGAGGAGCTGGTAGGATGTAAATAATTTTCTTCCAAATTCCCCTTGCAAGGCTGGACAGTGATAGCTCTTGTATACTAAAGAAGGAAACTCAATGCTGACATGCTCAAGGGTTTCCTTCAGCCCCAGAAGATCAAAGACTACACACTACACTCCTTATCCTAAGAGGCAGCTTGCCCCTTCTCATGCTTGCCAGGGCAGTATTTTCTAGTATGTACAGACATGTATGCAGAAGTAGTTTTCCTCCCCTTGTCTTTTTGTGAACCTGCGCACAATGTCAGGCCAGACCCTGGACCAATAATTTGTCAATGGTGGGTGGTTGCTTACAATGCTCTGTGTGATGGAGCTGCCATGGTCCATCCTGCATGCTGGAGGCAGAGATGCCCAGCTTCTCCAGCACTGGGGCCATTGAATTCACCATGTGTCATTTCTATCTCTTCTCACATACCTGTTTTTCTTTAAAACCAGAAAGACCCCCACAAACTCTCGGACCAGCAAGAAGCGCTGTGTGATGGCCAGAACCCGTTGCCCATCTATGTGTCGGTCAGTGTCCGAGACAGCTACAGCACCAATGATTTCAAAGGTACGGATGATCTTTCAGACACTGAGGGAGTAAAACTGCCAAATAAATTCCTGTGATTTGCTCTTCTCTGCTTGGTAGCCCTTGGAGAAAACAGGCCCGGTGTGTTAGTTGTTTTTTGGAGAAACAACTGTCACCTCTATGCCTTACAATTTTAATACAAGAGCTTTTTGAGAGCAGCATTTCACTGTCTAGACATACACAGTTGAAATCTTGCCAGAAAGACCATTTTTGAAATGTTATCTGATCCACCTAGAATGATAACTATTGGAACTGTCTGAGAATTAAATACTGGGGTTTTTTTTTCCAATGCTCAGTTATAGTTTCAATATGAAGAAAGACCACATAGCTATGATAAAGTTTGGGAAAGCATCCAACTTACTCCCAACTGAATCTTTTTCTTCGCTCATTGTTTTGGTTATTCTTTTCCATGGTGAGAGGCAGATGGAGGAGGAGAAGAGGCAGAGAAGAAATTCAGATTAAATTTGTTATAGTTGAAATTAAAAAATGAGCCGTTTCTGAATGAAAAGGAAATCATGGTCCATGACCTTTCTGTCCCAGTCTTTGCTCACAGTGCAGTTCTATAAATTGTGCTACACATGGAGAGTTTATCCAGGAAAGTCAAGAACTAGTTTTGGCTTCCTTAATACCACACATAGAGAGTATAATTTGCCTCTTACAAAAAAAAAAAAGATAATTTCTGAAGAGCTGATTACCTGGCTTTGTACACAATCAAATTGTTTAAGGGAAGTTAAATTAACTGTATTGGTAATGGTGGAAGTATTTTCACCTAGATACAGCATATGCAAGGGCAGAGTGAAACCTCATGCATGCTGGAGAACCCAGGACTGGTTCATGCCCATGGGGAGATGTAAGAGATGTAGCCTGACTGTGCTCCTCGCTCATGCCTTGTGCCACTGGCCACACTCCCATGAGCAAAGTAACTGCTCCTGCCTCCCCATCATCAATAGCATCTGAGCTCAGCTGCCCGGCCCTGCCAGCCATCATTTATGAGCAAGGCTTTGCAAAGGCAGTGTAACAAGCAGAAGTCAGACCAACACATGTCCTGGCCACCCTTGTCTCCATACCCAGCGAGAGCCCTCTAAGTGTCCCATTGTGGCTGTCTTGCAGAATGGGTGGAATTCACCCCCTATGAAGTGGGACTTCCGAAGTACGGCGCATTTGTTCCCACGGAGCATTTTGGAAGCGAGTTCTTCATGGGACGCTTGTTAAAAAAGCTCCCCGAATCCCGGATCTGCTACCTTCAAGGTGATGTATTGTTTTGTCCAGGCACAGAAGCACTTTGGAGTGGTGCAATGCTGTTAACCAGAGGGTGGATATTTCTGGTCTAACATACTAAACACTGCTCTGATATTGCCTGCTGTGAAATGGGGGAGTGTGGTAGTTAGTCCAAAAGAATATGGTAAAGATTCCCGCACCTCTTTTCAGTTTCTTGTCACTGTCTTGGTATGCACAAACTTTTTAACACTGTGTCTTATAGATGGAACCGATAAAGGTTCTTAATTATTTAATTGTAAGTAATAATTCCCACTTCTTTGGTTATTCTTCTGATTCCTCTCTGAATGCACTTCAACTCAAGAAATTTTGAAACAGCAGGAAACCTGCAGCTATGCTTGCACTGTGAGGTTTAACTTCAACTCTGTGTTAGGAATCCCATCTACTAAAGATGCAGGCAGCACAAGGCAAAAAATGAGACCAGAAAAAAAGGGTTCCTGAATTTCTCTAATCAGTCCCTGACTTGTACTGATGTGTTGTGTTTAAAAGCAGTAATATCCCTTTACCAAGGTGTCAGAATCACTGGCAGGTGGACACAGAGCAGTACAAGTTTGGTTTCAGTCATCTCTTCTTACACTCACGCTGCTGAGAAGCTCCTAGGTTTCAGAAAATATGTTGTGATATTAAATAGTCCATAATCCCAAGGACTATCTGTAAAATACAATCTCTTGGACTGTCCCACTACTGGGAAATTAATTTTCTACCTATTCTGTATGCTGTACAGATTTCTGTGCCCCACTGAAAATTAAGAATTTCAATTTTGGTAGACCACTTAGAACATATATTTAAATTTACAATGGCAGATGAAATGGTTGCATTATGTTTTGTTAATTAAGTCACCTTCCCTGTGGGGTGGCGGAGAGGGGCAATCCTGGATGGAGCAGAGAGTGCACAGTGGAGCAGGAGCCTTTGCATGGTGTGGTGTGACATCTTCTCTAACAAACTAAATGACTGAAGAGCCAGTTCATCCCCCTGTGAAACTACTCAGGGTGTGCGAAAGCTGACCAGAGCATGTGCAGAAAAAGAGAAGCTGGAGTAAGGAAGACAGGGATGGAAAGGATGTTTTTGTGATGCCTGCATTATCTGACCTCTTATTTAGCTTCTTGAGTGAGTGGGGTTGGGTTTTTTTCCTTTACTTGTCTACCATTCGCTCTCTTTACAGAGCAGCAGAGCTACGCAGTAGGTTAGGTGCAGAACTGACTGCAGCATGACCTGGACCAGTGCCATAGGAAGTTAAGAGGAATTTAACAGCCCAAAAGTTTAGAAATATTTGAATTAAGCCCATTAAAAAAAATAATCCAGGAGGTCAAAATAGAAGGAAGGAGGCAGTTTTTTGATAGAATGTGTCTTTGTGTTCAATAATTCCTTTTACAGGTATGTGGAGCAGTATATTTTCTGTGAACCTATTACAAATATGGGGACTGTCCCACAGTTCAGAGGACTTCTGGAAGAGATGGACACAAGACAGAATAGAAGAAGTCGGTGAGCAAACCTTTCTTTTGTGGTCACTTAGTCTTCTGGTATCATCCTGTCAACTATGTTGAATGATGATAAGTTCCTCCTAAAAGATAGTAACTTCCTCTCCCAGCATAAAGACTAACAGGAAGAGTGTGATCAGGGAAAAGCTGCTGTAATTACTAGACTTACTAAAACTCTACCAATTAAAAGGCTCTGCCCTTAGGAGGAGCTTTAGAGGGATCACACATTTCTCAGGAAGTGTTTTGGCATTGCCCATTCTCACTCAGCCATACAGAACCACGAATCAGCCTCAGAGAATGAAGTTTTTTAACTGCCTATGCAGAGAATAAACTTGAATATCAATTGGTTAATCAATATTTCCTGGAGCTTTCTTTTGTTACTCTATACAGTAATTGCACAAAGATAGATGAAGCCCAGAGGGTATTTTCTGAAGCAATACAGAAACCATGTTTTTATTGCTAAATCATTTAATATGATAGCAATTATAATTACAGACATCCTGAAAATAAAGAAATACATCTGTGCAATCATGGAAACCACCAAGACTCCCCTGCTGCACCGTAAGCCACTTGGTCTGGCCAAGCAGGTTGTGATTTCAAGAAACCACACCTTGTGCCATTTTCACCCACATATGCTGCCATGTAGCCACCCTGAAAACTACCTGTAGTTTCCAGATATGAATGTCCCAGGTTTTGGTGGGATGATCTCATTCTACTGGTTAAGCATATGTTCATGTAGGCATGGGTGATTATCAGGTAGAAGCAGGAGACCCGCATGGTTAAACAGCGAACTGCTGGGCAAACTCAAGTGAAAGAAGAGAGTCTTTAGATCATGGAAGAGGGGATGGCCACTTGGGATGAATATAAGGCTGTTGTCAGAGGATGTAGAGAGGCAACCAGGAAAGCTAAGGCCTCCTTGGAGTTAAACCTTGCAGAGGAGGTCAAGAACAAAAGAAAAGGCTACTTGAAATACACTCCAGATAAAACTAACACTAGGGGCAATGTAGGCCCACTGTTGAATGAGGCGGGTGCCCTGGTGACAAAGGATACAGAGAAGGTGGAGTTACTGAATGCCTTCTTTGCCTCTGTCTATACTGCTGGAGACCGTCCTTGGGATCCCAAGACCACTGAGTCCCCAGAGGAAATCAGGATAGAGGAGGACACTTCCTTGGCTGATGAGGACCAACCTCATCAGGGATCAACTGGTCAGTCTGGATGTACATAAGTCCATAGACCCCGATGAGACACACCCGCAAGTGCTGAGGGAGCTGGTGGAAGTCATTGCTAGACCACTCTCCATCATCTTTAGTAACTCATGGAGAACAGGAGAAGTGCCTGAGGACTGGAAGAAAGCAAATGTCACTCTAGTCTTTAAAAAGGGCAAGGAGGAGGACCTGGATAACTACACACCTGTCAGCCTCACCTCCATCCCCAGAAAGGTGATGGAACAACTTATCCTTGGTGCTGTCTCTAGGCATATCAAGGACAAGGGGGTCATTGGGAGCAGTCAACATGATTTTACCAAGGGGAAGTCATGTTTGACCAACCTGATAGCCTTCTATGAAGAGATAAACAGGTGGATAGATGATGGTAGTGCAGTGGATGTTGTCTATCTTGATTTCAGTAAAGCATTTGACACCATCTCCCACACCATCCTTGCAGCTAAACTGAGAAAGTGTGGTCTAGATGATTAAGTAGTAAGATGGGTTGTTAACTGGTTGAAGGAAAGAAGTCAGAGAGTTGTGGTCAATGGGGCAGAGTCTAGTTGGAGGCCTGTCTCTAGTGGAGTCCCTCAGGGTTCGGTACTGGGGCCAGTACTGTTCAATATATTCATCAATGACCTGGATGAATGAACAAGAGTGCACTGTCATCAAGTTTGCTGACGATACAAAACTGGGAGGAGTGGCTGACACACCAGCAGGCTATGTTGCCATTCAGTGAGACCTGGACAGACTGGAGAAATCGAATGAAATGCAACAAGGGCAAGTGTAGAGTCTTGCATCTGGGAAAGAACAACCCCATGTACCAGTGTAGGTTAGGGATTGACTTGTTAGAGAGTAGTGTGGGGGAAAAGGACCTGGGAGTCCTGGTGGACAGCAGGATGACCATGAGCCAGCAATGCACCCTCATGGCCAAGAACGCCAATGGCATCCTGCGGTGTATTAGAAGGGGTGTGGTTAACAGGTCGAGAGAGGTTCTCCTCCCCCTCTACTCTGCCCTGGTGAGACCTCATCTGGAATCTTATATCCAGTTCTGGGCCTCTCGGTTCAAGAAGGACAAGGAACTGCTTGAGAGAGTCCAGTGCAGAGTCACAAAGATGATTAAGGGAGTGAAGCATCTCCTTACGATGAAAGGTTGAAGGAGCTGGGTCTCTCTTTAGTTTGGAGAAGAGGAGACTGAGGGGTGACCTCCTTAATGTTTATAAATAAAGGGCCAATGTCAGAAGGATGGAGCCAGGCTCTCCCCTTCCATGTCCAATAATAGGACAAGGGGCAAGGGGTGTAAGCTGGAGCATAAGAGGTTCCACCTCAACATAAGGAAAAACTTTTTCACTCTGAGGGTCATGTAGCTCTGGAACAGGCTGCCCAGAGGGGTTGTGGAGTCTCCTTCTCTGGAGACATTTAAAACCTGCCTGGATGCATTCCTATCTGACCTGCCCTAGGTGCTCCTGCTCTGTCAGGGGGGTTGGACTAGATGGTCTTTCGAGGTTCTTTCCAACCCTTAACATTCTGTGATTCTGCAAAGCTTCCCCTGTGGCAATAGACCTCATGGTTCCCTGTTGTTGCCCATCTAACTGAGTGGGAGCATATGCTTCAGCCCAGTTTTCTCCATGCTTGTCTCTGTTTCATGATACCTTCCTGTGAAGATATGTCACTTTCTTTCTGACAGGACATTCTCTGAATTGCTTAGTTCCCTTAAGGTGCCACTTTTCCAGGACTCAAGACTGCTTCTCATAAACTGTTTTCAGGCCAAAGCTTAAGACCATCAGCAGTGCTTTGTCTAGCAACCGTTCCTCCTTCAGAAGAGTTTGTGTGTGTTTGGGGAAGCATCCCAGAACAACCCCTGAGACCTACACACCGGGACAACCAGAAATGAACATCAATTAACAAAACAGTTCACTGGCTTTTTTCTCTCCTCCTCTAGATGAAGACCCAGTGTTGCCTACAAGACCACATGAGCTGAGGACCCGCATGTACACTCCTCCTGGCCCCCTGTCCAGTGCCCTTCGGGGAGCATTGACTGACCGCTTCTCTGTTGCCCAGCACCACAATTTCCTGAAGGGCTACCAGCTGCATAACAACTACCTGGAGAATGAACACTTCTGTCGATGGAAAGGTAATGGGTACTAATATTTAATAAGCATCATTTTCAGGTGGTTTTGAGGTGGGGAATGTAGGAAAGAATCCAGTCAGGCTTAGCAGAGGGGAAAAAAAAAAAAAAGTCTTCTGAAACAACATTTCTTTTCTAAATAGGGAGAAGAGACTAAGACTTGTGTTTCCAGGTATTTAAGACTGTTTTTAAATATAAACCTGTGTTTATATGCTTTAGTTGAGATCTCTGGTTCTGATGGAGAGGGTAGGCTTGCAGCCAGCAGAACCAAATTTAAAGTAGCAAAAAGCAGAATGAACATGGGAGAAAGCTTAATTTTGCCAAGACTGTGCCTCTAACTTCAGATGCAATTGGAATATCTCAGAAAATATGACCTATGAGACA
Source organism: Actenoides lindsayi (assembly GCA_025331215.1). Taxonomy (NCBI): domain Eukaryota; kingdom Metazoa; phylum Chordata; class Aves; order Coraciiformes; family Alcedinidae; genus Actenoides; species Actenoides lindsayi. Next base: position 84,208 of record WTSP01007550.1, read on the forward strand.
AAGCTGGAAAGGAATGGGTCTTTGTAGTCAAAAGAGAAGGGGATTGAGGGGGAGCCATAAATCTAAATGCAAAAAGGGATGGGAATATTTTGTTCTCTAAATCAACAATAGATAGAAGATGAAACGATGATGGAAAGCTTCAGCAAGGCAGATTTAGGTTAAGTATTAGAAGTAGATTATTGGCACTAGTGAGCATGAAAAGTTACTGGAATACATTGCCTGGAATTTTAACATTGAGGATTTTTCAGAATAGGAACTTGGGTGACATTTTACAGTCCCTCCCATGTCTATTTGTCAATCTAGTAACATGACAACTAATTTAAACCAGGCATATGGGACAGTAAATTCCACCTTGCATTTCTTTTTCTAGTCAAGATACCCACAGATAATTTCTGATTCCAACACATATTTTCCTTTTAGACACTGTGTTAGATTCACGTCCCAACCAGCTGATGCAAAATCCCGATCACTTGGGCATGATAGATGCTGGATTTTTCATCAATACCAGCAGTGCACCACTTCTAAGGCCACAGAGAGATGTGGATGTCATCATATATCTAAGTTATACTACCGGATCACATACGTCGGTGAGAAGGATTTTGTTACTGTGTCTTGTCTCTTGTTTTTCTCGAACATATCTAGCCTGTAGTGCCTAGAACTGCGAGTTAGTTTAGCTCTTCAGTTAAAAACTACTGCTTTTCCCTATGTTTTTCACTGTAGTGATTCATATTGTTCCTATTTCTTTCTGCCACTCCTGGAATCTCTCTTTTTGATTTATGAACACATTGAATTATTCAAGAGGACATCAGCATGGTCTCTTCCAGAATAATGGGAAGAGCCTCTTCTGCTTTATCAAGCAGAATAGTCAAGCAGGTTTCCAGAACCCACACAGGAATATGCATAAACACAGAAAACAATCTGTCTTGATTCAAGTTAGAATATAAAAGGCGTTAAGTGGATAGTCAGAGCAGCTTATTTCTGGGCTGACAAATAAGATGCTACTAGAAAAATTCAATGACAATCATCTTCCTGCAGAAACTCCAGTTTCATGGAGATAATCAGTTGTCTGTAAGGCCCAGAAGAAAAGAAATTTGAGCTTGTATGTCTCAGAAACTCAGGCTGGTTAGAAACTCACTATTACGCATCTTGGCCCACTTAAGTGAAATTATTTTTTTGTGGATGAAAATAGCTGTGTTACTGTTAATAAGCCATATGATGAGTGAGACATACATATCATGAAGGTTCATTACATTGTCTAGATTAAGTTTATGAAGAAAGGCTGCTGCAATTTTAAGCACTTTAGTAGAAACCATCTCCTGTTTGACAGTATCCACTATTAGATGATGCAAAGTAAATAACATAGTGCACAGTAAGACATGATATTGTATTAAACATTTCAGGGAAAAGGTACAGTATAACCTAGTACTTCAGACTTTCTTGGTAACATATCAGTCTCAATTAACACTGTGTCATAATGCCTGCACAGGCAGAGGCATAATTGCACATTCAAACTTAATTTTCTTATCTGCTATCTTCCAAGCACATAATAAGATAGCTTAAACATTTTCTTGCTGTGGTTCTCTTTTTCTAATTAATTGTATACAATATATTAAACACAAGCTCTTTCATTTACTAAAAGTACATACTTTACCCTAAACTTCTGCAAATTGCTTCCATTTTTTAAAAAACAGTGTCCTGGATTAATTCTTTAACTCTGAAATTGTGTTTACATAGCATTCTTCTTTATGTGTGGTAATTATGTGTAGAGTAACTCCTGATAAGAAGGAGCTTCCCAATGGATCTGAGTCACTAAACATTAATACTAGATAACAATCTGGGAGCTTTAAGACAACCAAGTTGAATTCCAATGCTGACCATTTCTGTGATACTCCAGACTCTAGATAAGGCATGCAAATACTACTCGGAGCAGAAAATCCCATTCCCCAAAATTTCTTTGACTGATGAAGATAAGAAAAATCTGAAAGAGTGCTACCTCTTCCAAGATTCAGATGTGCCAGGATGTCCTATCGTGATTTTTCTTCCCCTTGTGAATGATACCTTCCAAGAGTACAAAGCACCTGGTAAGTTACAAGTAGTGGCAAAGCATAAAACAAAAGACACTTCCATCTGCTTCCCTGACTCAGACAGACCCTTTTCCTCTGCCACTGGCTCTTTGCCAGCTGGGTTCATGGGGTAACACTTTAGCTAACTAAACTTGTTTTTCCCCATCCCTGCAAAAAGTTAGTATGTCCATTCATGTCACCCTTATGGCCTTAAGAGGACAGACATAGCCCTTGCCTTCTGAGTGGTGTTTACCTTCATCTCTCTCCCATTTGTAACATGGAAGTGTTGTGAGCTGATTGTAAAAACTATTTTCCTGTGAAAAGTATAGTGCTTTCAGATCATTTTCCCTTGCTTATATTGTCTTTTATCCAGGGACTTCATTCTGCAGTTGAGGAGGCTTAGTGTCATATATGAATGGTGAGGGAGCAAGAATCTGAGTTTCAGGCTGAACTGTAATGTCAAGATCAATGTTTCTCCTTTAGATACAGCATCAGCCCAGAAGTCATTTTGCTCACTGTGCTGTGTTCACAGACGGACACTATTTTTCTTCCAGGCCACCTGCTTTGTATTTCTCTCCTTTACTGCCAATTACTAGCATGTGTTTGATTTGCTTCTTGGTAGCAGGAAATGGAAAGGCAGAGATGGATCCTGGTGGCAGGATTGCATTTACTACATTTGGAACTGCAGAAACTTTGAGTTTCCATTATTCCTTTCTCACTTAAATTCTGTTCTGCTACTAGAAACTCCCCTCCCTCAGCTGGCATTTGTAGAGGTCCCAGCTTCTCAGGATAAGACCTGCAGTGCACTGGCAGTGTCTGTTGGAGTGCCCTTTCAGGCTGATATCCTTGACTGAGGTTTATGAGTAAACTGTAGAGGACCCATTATAATTCTGTCCCTCACTTCACCCTTCTGCCCTCATCAGTTCAGGCACATCACATTCTCTTGACTAGGAGTGAGGATACATGATCTTCACTAATTGTGCAATTAAAGCCTATGAAATTTTCTTCCAGAGAAAAGTCTTGCTCTTTGGGCTGCTGTGGACAGCCTGTCACTGACTAAGATAAACACTACATCACAGCAGCAACTTCTCTTTCTCTCCAGGTGTCAAGCGCTGTTGCTCAGAGATGGAGGGAGGACAACTTGACTTGAACAGTTGCTTTTCCCCCTACTGCATGTTCTCGGTCAGGTATACTGATGAGAATTACCGCCGACTGCTGAACCTCAGTGAATACAACATCCTCAACAACTCTCAGACGATTATGCAGGCTTTGCAGATAGCAATGCAAAGGAGAAGGCAAAACATGTGCTAATCACCCACCAAACTGTCCCTATCCTCTCAGAGGAGTTTTTCATGCTCTAGGACACAGAAGGGACACTTTTTGAACCCTTTGAACACTGGCTGTTCTGCACTACAGAAAGGAACTACCCCAGATGTCTCGGTGGTTTCTTGTTTCTGTTTTGTTTGGGTTTTGGTTTTTTTCCATTCTGAAGAAGTGGCCTCTGTAGCCAAAGACATTGCCTGGGAAATTTTAATGTATGTTTTGTTTCCTGAATTAAAGTTGTCTGCACAAGACTCTTTACCTAAAATCCTTGTTAGACTTTAAAAATAGAGTTATTTTAAGCCTAATTTATTATAATGCACGACACATAGAAAAATTATTTTTTACCACCTCTGTGCTACAGCAATACAACCCAGCCAACACACCTTCAGGCAGTAAGAAGGGACCATAAACTTCTGCTCCTCACAATTCTTCTTCAAGGAACACAAGGTGCATCCAACCCTGGAAAATGAAGAAAACTTGAAACACAACTGGAAGATGGCATTGGATCCTTGGGTCGACTCTGTTTTGCAAGTGTTCTGAAGAGCAGGTGCAGAGGCTGGAAATGTAAGAGGGACATAGGTAGCCCCATGAATTGCATCTACCTCCTGGGCTCTCTTGGGCTGTGAATTATCATATATTAATGGGAAGGAGACACTTAGGAGGAAGTACTGCAGATTTTTCACAGAAAATTTTTTGAAGTGAAAGGTATAATCTGGTCACATCAAAATTTCCTGTGAATTTATGTCAGTTTTGATTGTTTTGTTTTGTGACAGCATATAAAATAGTCAACATTTTATTTTAAGCTTTCAAAATAAAACACCCTGGAAGTTTTATTCCCTGTTCTCATATTAAACTTCCATTCTTAAATTAAAAAGTTCTTGAAATGAAAATATTTTACTTCCACGAGACAATGAAAACTTTGCTGCTTTACTCAGTGCAATCTATTTAAATAGTTTAGGACATATGTTTGTCAACAAAAATTCTTATTTCAAGGTTGGGTTGAACAGGGCTTTAAGCAACCAGACCAAGTTGAAGATGTCCTTGTTCATTGCAGGAGGGTTGGACTAGATGACCTTTAAAGGACTCTTCCAAACCGTAATATTCTATGATTCGTTTAGTTCTGCCCATTCAAAATGTGCAGGTAATCAGGAGTGAGTTAGTAGTCTGCAACGACTAAGAACACCTTAAAATAATCTAAACAGACCCCCCAAGGGATATAGCATGAAATCAGCGATAACATTTGTTGTGGGCCTATATTTTTTAACTTTCTTCCTTTTTCCTTTCATGACAAGTGTCTTTTCTGAACTGTTCAAAGTGCTAAGGGTGGGCCGTAAAAATTATAAATTCATAACAACCTTTGCATTCCAGAGCAAGTCAAATTGAAAACACACCTTTTTGTTTATTAATAAGCTTTGTGTCCTGATGACAACTGGGAAAGTTTTGAACAAAGAGCCTATTCAGTGGGGGGGGGGGGGGGGGGGGGGGGGGGGGGGGGGGAAAACAAAAAAAAAACAT
>WTSP01007550.1:89208-127393 GCA_025331215.1 Actenoides lindsayi
GGACTAAAATAAACCAGGGTAAATGCTTGGGTAAATTGAAACATTTCATGTTAATATTTTACAAAACATCTTTGTTTTGAAACATTGCTTGTTTTAGACCGCCTACCTCGTCAGCCCAGGGAAAACCACCTGAAAATAGCAGGTTTCATTTACAGTCAAATGACATGTTTGGCTTGGTGCAAAATGACACTCTGAGGATTATCATTTTAGCAAAAAACAATGACAAATTATCTTTACAAATTGGCTCACAATTACTTTTGCCAACACTTTTGTCATTAATGATGTCAAACCAAATGTTATTTTTGTGTGCAACTGTAGCCTAATGTTGCAAACCTAAAGATTGTAGCATAAATATTAACAGTGGAACCTCTTTAGGTTTTGAATTAACATGCACTTCTGCTGGCTTGGATTTTTGTACTATGGTAGTTTCATTAGTCATAGTCAGGAATATGGTGCTATGAGCTCTGTGTATGACCCTGGGAATTGCCTTGATTTGAACCTGAAATCTCTGGTGTGAAAAAATAAACACAATTTTTAGCCATGCCACCTTCAGCTCCGAAGAAATGTTACTTACATGCAAATATTTCATGTGTACAAAACTGGACAATAAAGGCTTGTTTGCAAAATGAAAATTCTGCCTTGCTCCACATATTCAGGCATTTCAGTAATATGCTATAGGTTCACAGTGTGTTCCTTGTTCCAGGAAAACAAAACTGCTGTTATCTTTGCAAAGAGCATACCAAATATTTGCTGTGAGCATCATGGATAAGGGAACATTTCAGAGATAGACTTGCAGGGGTACAAAGTCAGCCACAGTCCCTATCCCCTGCAAGGGTTGACTCTGATGTGGATTGCAAATGCTATTTGTGAAAACGAGAGCTTTTTGGCCACTGGCACTGTGGGAGTGGCAGCTTCAGAGCCCCAGTCCTGGTGGACAGTCAGATTTATAGCTTAGCCCTCCAAGGATGTGTCATAATAAAGCACTGCCTTTAACTAGGGCTGAGGGATGCTGATGTTGCTAAGGGCTTTCTGTGACCTAATGAAAAATGCATTTCATCAAGCTACATCATTGCATCTGGCACATGGAGGAAACATACTATGTATGTAGACACAACCCTTCATATGTTGTGAAATAACATAGCCTATGGCAAAAATTTATTCTACCAACCTGACTGTGATGACTGTTGACATTATTTTGCATGAGAATGTATAAAGGGGATCTGTCCTGGCTGGTAGAAACATTTGACAAGTAAACTCAAGAATGCTCAGGGAATGCGTAACTCTTTGCTCATAGATAATGGTCTGGAAGAGCAGGGAAGTCAAAGGATTCCCTTCCTCCAGAGATTTTGATCTGTTACAACCTGCAGAAGATATAACAGTTTTTGGCTGCTCTTTTTAGTCCTGTTCAAGTGAGTCAGAAGCCATACTGGTTTCGGTGGCATAGGGGTCAGCTGGGTTATCACAGGGGCAGGTGTCCTGCCACAATGGTTGTTTCACAGGTGTGCTGAGGACAGTGCAGAGGAAGGTGTGCGGTTGATGCTGAATTTTGCCTCTGTCTGGCAGGGTTCACTGGGACAGACATGGGTACTTAAATGCAACTAGATTACAGCCAGAGTCAGTCTGATCTGGAAAGAGGCACAGAAGTATTCACAGGGTGTAGAGCTAAGCAAAGGAATGTCATTGCTTCAGGACTCTTTGTCTAAACAAGTGTAATAATAACAAGCCATAGGAAAGAAGGGGAAAAGAATATAATGCCTTCAGGAGAGACTCAGCCCCGTTGGACCAAGGCTGAGTAGATATAAACCACCATGATTGTGTTTGCTCTGCACACCTAGAGCTGGGATTGCTAGGACATGTGGTGCAGAAAGCCTTAAACTGGCTTTTGCAAGAACCGGTGTAGTGTAGAGCAAAAGTGTTGTCTCTCTGTCTTTAATTAGCTGTTCTATCCTATCTGCTTAGTGTCACAGATAACCTAAATTCAACTAATGTACTGTTGCTGCATCTTACTGCAGAGTATGTATTTCTGTAGGCTTTGAGATCTTGCTAAGTGGAAATTTCAGGGCTCACATAAAAAGGCATCATTCTCTTGCCATTAGTTTTAAAGCTGCTGTTGGCCAGTATGGGGCAAAATGACTCAAACAACAAAGTTCCAGCTAGCGTACAGGCAGAGGTATTTTTTCCTACTTATTTGACCACAGGATTCAACTTCCCAGTGTAAGAAAATGGGAGGGGAATAACTGGGTTTAAGAAATCAGGCAGAGGTGGGGCTCTGAGTCAGTTTATAAAATAGTTGCTCACCTGCATATAAGACGTTTAAAGTATTAGTGTCTGTGGAAGTTGGGAGATGTGAAATTGCATTGCTACAGATAACACTGGATGTGTATGGGACAGCGACCACAATGGAGAAAGATGGCGTTTTATCTCAGGTAAGAAGGGTGCAGAGCAAAGCAAGGCATTTGGGATCTCAGGTGGTTCTGTGGCACATAGTGCAAAGATGGTACTACTTTCCTGACCTACTACTGACTATAAACAACTCTGTGAGGGATGAATAAAGTCAGTGCTTCAAGAGCTCATTATTGTAATTTTTAAAATGCTAGCAAACTATAGGAAGGAAGTGAAAACTACCCATGGAATAAGAATTTATTTACAAAAGGAGTATTTTGTATATTTAGGGTTTTCTTCTTTTTTGAGATGGGATATATGCAACCTTAGAATAAGTATTAAATATCATGGAAATGTGCTTCAAGGCGAAAGATTAATGACAAGGTGTATTTATAGCAGACTGGCTTGCTGTTTCTTTAACAGCCAGGGCTGGGAGCTGCCTTCCCTCCCTCTGTGTCATGCATAGGGTGGACCTTACCTGGCTACTATGCCTCTGCTCCGGCTTACTGGGGTAAGCACAGCGCAGGCAGGGGCACCAGGCACATCTGGCAACACCTGTACCTGCCACAGCTCTACAGCCAGCACCAACCACAGGCTTACCTTTTCTGCTGTTCTGCAGTTCCCAGTCCCTGATGAGGATTGCTTTCAAGAGACAGGATGGTTTTCCCAGAGGTAACATTGGCTCTTGTTGCAGGAGCTGACCACTCAAACTATTCCGGTAGGAGAAGGAATTATGCCGCTGAATCCTGATGGGGAACAATGGACTCCAGTTACAAAGGTACTTGCAAAGGAGAATTTCAAATGAAAACTGTAAGACAGACTTTCCTGATGGGTGGAGCCTGGATGAGAATAGATAGGATTCAGCATCTGCTAAACAGTCTAATTAGCTACCATAACCCATCCAGTTCCCTCTGTGAAACACTCTCCTGCTTATCATTTTGATCACTTCACTTACGCAATCTTGCTTCATGTTCAAGTCCTGGCACTGTTTTCTGTCCTTGGCACATGGGAAATGAACCCTCTTTTAACAAGACTAAAATTTCTAAAAGGATGTGTTTGAGCAGGCTTTTTACTGTCTTGCTAAAACACAAGGGCAAATTTACTGCCTGTGCAGGTAGTAAATAACTGTGAAATTGAGCCACTTAGTCTCACAAAGAGTATGGCACACTCTTTAAGTGGTTTTTCAACACCAAATTTCCTGGATTAATCCTTCTGGCCTCTGCAAAAAACTAACAGTTTTTCCAGGAGACTTTAGACATGTTGTATTAAATCTTTCCTCTAGGAAATGAGAGGATCAGGTCTGCTGAAAGTTTTTTTGACCTCGTTCTCTCTAGTTTGAGGCTATTTAGCAGTAATTAGGAACTCTTCCTTGTTCTGTTTCAAGCTGAGTTAAGCTGCTGAGCAACAAGTGCTGTGCTTACCACTTAAGGAATAGCCAACTCTTTCTGTTGATTAGTTGAATGTAAAACCCAAAGATGAGAAAATACACCCTAAAATGCAACTCTTTACACTGAAGGGATTCTGTCAGGTTCAAAACAACAAACCAAAACTCTTAAATTTTTTAGGCAAAACTCACACCACTGATGGGTTTTTGGCTATTTGTTATTTATGCCTGTGTGATGTCTAAGCCAAGGCTCCCTGATTATGACAGGGCACATCCACATACCTGTGTAATTTGATCAATCTGAGCTCCTTCCCTGGTGCTTTGGGATTACCACAAGCTTTGAAGGTGGCTTCAGGGGACCTGATCCCTGAAACTCAGTTGAGCCTTTCCAGGGAAGTGCCTTCCCCAGAGCACCAGTTACTGGCTCTGAAATTACTGTACACTTTCCACCTATACCTGCCTCATTTCTGTGCCTTAGGAGTTAGGTTTTAGACACAAATACACATGCCTTTGATGGTCTTATCCACTGCCTACTCTTTGCACTCTTAGCAGGGGTTTGACATCCTTGATTTGCACACCCTGAGCAGCACAAATGTCATTGGTGCCTTTTCCTAGAAGGGGGTGCTCTGGTTACTGGGAGGTTCATTTTACCTGTTTCTTCATTAGCCTACTTGCTAACTGCCCCCACTCTCAATAACATATATTCAATACACTTGGGTTTAAACATTGTGAGAGACATCACATGGACATATATTTCATTGAGCCTATGAATAGTGATGTATTTCACTTGTTATAGACAGTAACCATGGCACATTATTAAAACAGAGCATACCAAATTGTTTTGCTCAGACAGGCCAACTAGAGCAAAAGTCCTGCACTCCTCCTCAGTGGGACTGATGAGGTCAGTGTCATGCTAATGCCTCTTCAGGCCCAGCAATGGTCTTTTTATAGTTATTTTGCGGTATAGGTGGAATGAGCAGGTGGTGTAACTACCTGTCTGTGGCCCTGTAATTGCACTAAATGACTTTTGCATTTTAGAACTTTCAGAGCAAAAGTTTCCTGCTGATTTATATTCCAACATGGTGTGTCTTTTCCTCCTTTTCGTGGATGTAGAAAGAAAAGGTTAGGTGGAAACCGAGATTAATGGTATTTATTTGGTGGGGTTTTTATGATAGAAGGAGAAGGGATACGGACTTATGTTTGGGCTCCAACGTGAAACTACAATAACAATATGAAAGTATAAGAAATCAAGCATGAGGCCTTAATGTTAGTGACATGGACTACTATGAAAGAGGGAAGCCAAAGGGAACAAACAAGAGTTTCTTACCGGGCACTAAACACTGTTTATGCTTCTTGTGCAAAGAAACTTCAGAAACAAAGAGTTTACATGATTCATAACTAGAGAAAAAATTCTCACAAGAAAAAGCCAGGGCTTAGCTCAGCTCAAGAGGGGCAGCTATGTCCCTGCAAATGAAAACCGCATGCATAGTGAGCATGGTGGCAGTGCAAAGCAGCAATCTCTTCCTCTGATATTAAAAGCAATGTGGGGATCAGAGGTCAGCAGTTAACTCTGGGGAATATTGTACATTTAAAGGAGCAGGAATATGAGAAAGTCATTTCCCATTGCCCTGGAAACTGAACATTTGTAATGACTGGGTGGGAGGTGATTACCACGATGATAATTTTATCACTTGCAAAAAGCCTAAGGCAGCTTTTCATTTGCTATCTTGGAAATTTAACAAGTAATCTTCTCCCAAGCTGTGTTTGATTCTTAACACTCTGTGCAGCTGGATTTTAGTTAGAAAACAAATAAATTATCTGTAATAATACAAATCCAGATATTGTTCTATGAAAGTAGAGAAGTCTTTCAGTCTAGTACTTGATTTAAATATTAATAGGAAAATAAACATATTGGCCATTTCACAGTTACATTGAAAAATGTAATTAAGTTGTTCATGATTTCAGTATTTCTCTCTCTTGACCATTTCTATCTTCTAAATATGCTACCTCAAGCATTCATTCCTTTGTTTTATTTTGTTTTGTTTGTTTATTTGTTTGTTTGATTTTTCCCTGCAGACAGAAGCATCTCTGTGTTACTTATTGACTGTAAGAGTCATAAGAGCAAGAAATATCCACAAGGCAGATGTCTGTAAGTATCTGTAGTGCTCTGTATGGTCCCCTTAACATTGATGGGGTACTAGCTAACCCTGCTCCAAGAAAAAGTGCTTTCTAGATTTCTTCCACAGATGGAGAAAGTCCTCTCACTGGCATGCTGGTTCCAGCAATGAACACAGTGTGTTGCTCTTCTTTGCACCAGCCCTGTTCAGTGCAGAGGTAACTCTATAAAGCCACAGCTGTACCTATTGCACATATTCCTCTGCATCCTCAAAGGGATCAGGGAAGGCTCTGCAGTCTGAAAGCAAGAAATCTGAAAGAAAGATCTCCTGTGATGTCCTCTGGAGTATATTTATGTAACAAGGACACAAACTGGATGGCATAATAGAGGAAATAATGAAAATGGAGTAGCTGGTTCTCAAATTTACTTAATTTTAATTTAGCTTTCTCAAGGCTAAGTAATCCAAATTACCATACCTCAATTCCCTATATACCAGCTTTCACAGATAAAACTCCATTAAGTGCTGTTACATTTTGCAGGTTCTCTTCTGATGGACTGCAACTGAGATATAATAGAATATTATAGCTTTACTTATGCAAAAATCAAGAAACATTTTTCTTTCTTTGTTTTGGGCTTTTTATTAATGGTCCTGTCTGGCTAAAATAGAAGCTATCACTATGTTTCCTTAACCCTTGGAGATACAAGGTGCTATGGTTGTCCTAAATTATTTTATCCTGTTCTAAATTGATTGCTTGATGACATAGAAGGAGGAGAAACCCCTTTGTTTTGAATGCATTTATTATATGTCTAAGCATATTTATTCAGAGAAGAGTCATGTCCCTCTTCTTTTTTTCTCCATTCCTATAAACTAAATTGTAATGTTTATGTTGGACAAAACTGTTATCATGTATCACAGTGTCTCCTTTTGAAAACAAAGCTTCATGTTTGATTAATTCTTTATTCTAGAGCAAATCCTCATTTTAGATGTGTTTATGTTTTTTAACATACAGTAAGCCAGACTGATTGCTACGTGAGCCTGTGGCTACCAACTGCTTCAAGTGAAAAATTTCAGACTAAAACTATCAAGAATTGCAAAGATCCAGTCTGGAATGAAACCTTCTATTTCAGGATCCAGAGTCAGGTCAAGGTACTAAGCTGAGACTTCCTTGCTAACCATATCTAGGCAGAAACTGCCAGGTTTTATCCTTTCGCAAAGAGGACATAAGTAATTTTCTCAAGAGGCAAAGAAAGATGCAGAAAGATGTGGGAGTAGCACATCCTTATCATGGTTTTCTATGCCATAGAAGAGAAGTATCTCCCTCAACTATGGGTAGAATATGACCTTTGAGATGTCTGCCATTTCCTCTCATTCTTCCTTGTAGGCAGATGCCTATATGGAGTTGATTTCCCCACAACCTCCTTCCCTTCCTGCTTTTTTTTCTTTATGCCCTCCCACTCTTCACAATATCTGACTAAACCAGCTGTCCCCATGACCTTCTGCTTTGAATGAAACCTGACACATTTCTGAAGTCCTTCCCATCCTTTCCCAGAATGTGCTGGAGCTGGCGCTCTATGATAAGGATGTGGTTACTCAAGATGACCACCTCTTCACAGTGTACTTTGATATAGCCAGACTTACCATGGGAGAACAAGTCTTCATGAACTTCAAGTGTGATTCACAGGTGAGGTCTGAAATAAGAAATAGACTAGACTGGCAATAATGTGTTTGTTTTTCTGTCTCAGATGTTATTTGCAAAATATTTCTTTTTTTCCCCTTCTGTTGTACGTATTGCCCAGCCACATAAAATGGAGTTGTTCACTCTGACGTGGGAAAACCTCCTCACATCTGAATCTGTAGGCACACTGACAGGTTTAGTGTTGGCCACAGCAGCTCACAGACTTCAGGTGTCTTGGCAAAATTGCCACTTTGTTGAGTATGCCCCCATCAAGGACTGAGGAGTGTGTCTGTGACAGTACCTGTCGCTTTTTGTCGTAACTTGTTACTTAACCTAGTAATTAGGAAGTAATAACTGTGTGATGAGAACCAAGTGTCGAACCAGACTAGTGGCTAATTATGGACTGTGGCATGTATATTTAAATAAGGTGTCCAAGTCATGCCACTCAGCTTGGCAACAAGACAGATTCCTATTTTGTATGTCCAGGTAGGCTCTGAAAGTTGCACATCCCATCTCCTGGTATGCTCTGTCTGTCCCTTTCCTTTTCCAGTTCCCCCCCAGTCTCTTGTACATATGTCATGCACCATTCAGTTGATTAATTACCTTATCTACACACTGACAAACTCCACTCTGCATCTCATTATCTTTAAATGCCTTATTTGACCATTTCTTTCTCTACAATATATCAGAGGAGAAGTGTGTGGACTTCCACCAGCCCTTTGTAAAACAGAAACATGTGGCTACTTGTAACCCAGATCGTTACTGTCTAGGTGCTTAGAGGGGCCATAGTCAAGCTTTTCCTTACTGTGTTTGCACAGGTACAGTAGTTAGAGCTCATACTCTTTGGGCATTTATACATTATTAATTTTTTTTTATCCTATACTAGTAACATTTTGGTCCCTTTAATGCAGTAGGTAATTTGAGCAACTAAATAACCTAAACCATGAGCTCACTTCTCTTTTCATCACCCCTTCTGTCCCCACCTTTGTTTTCTCTCTCCTGGGCTTTCTTTCGCCTACAGATTACACTCTTCTTCACCACCCCACAGACCAGGTCTTAATGTCATTGACCTCTGCCCCAATGCCCTCACCACATTGCCAAGCAAAGCAGTTGTCCTCTTGCACAGATGCTTTCCAGGTCACCGTTTCCCCTCCTTGCAGCAGGAAGTTTCAGCTGCTCCCCTCAGCAGACCCTCTTTCTCTTTGCTGTCAGACTCAGTATGAGACAACATCTCCACCTGGGCCTGTCCCTCATGTCCCAGCAGAAGCAAGCCAGCCAACTACTTCCTTTGTTAAAAACTGCTATCACACCCATCCAGAAACTTACTATTGATAAAGAATCTTGAGGCTCAAGAAACATAGATGTGAGGTGGTGGGTGCCTCTATTTTAAATGCTCTGCCAGTCGCAAATAGTGCATGTGTACCTATGTTTTGAGAGTGAGAACTTACATTATGAGAACTGCCAGTAGACTGGTGCCAAAAACATTTTCCTTTCTTTATTTTCCAGAGACAAGAGGAGCTAGAGGTGGGATTTGCATTGGATAATATGTGAGTAAACATGAAAAGTGACATAATCTGCAGCAAAAAGAAACAGCAATTCAGAGGCATGAAATAATCTAGTCTAATTGTCCAGAGTGCATCATTCCTTGCTGATGATGATTAACACATTTTCCAAGGAATTTGTGCTATGAGCTGTGTGATCAATTAGTGCACGCCAGGATGACCTCCCGTGAACTTCAGGCAGACAGGAAGAACACCCTAAAACATTTCCTTTGTTTATTGTAATGAATACTATTTAAGACTAGAATACAGAGAGTGCTCTTCTGATACGCGTTTGTCTTTGAGTTTGGCAGATGGGTTTGCCTCCCTTTAAAGCACAACATGGAATAATGTACTGGATTTCTGATCTAGAGCCTTTCAGTCCTATCCTCTGACAAACTGCAGTTTTAAAATGGGGAGTCCATGAAACCATCTACAGCCTCAGCTTGGGACACAGCATAAAGTCACTACATGGATTGGCCCCGCAGTACTTTTTTTTTTTGTTTGTTTTCCTTCTGAGCTCCAGGACCAGATGAGCCAGTCAGATGACGATCATGCCTTGACAGAGCAGAGTGAGAAAACTTGTACTGCAAGTCATCTAGGACTTTGCTTTCAAATCCAATACACAGCTAAAAATAAACAAGATGAAAATCAGGAGAAGGGTGTGGCTCATTAATTACACTGTAATTATACTGAGTTATTAAAAATGCATTTTTCTTTCTGTTTCCTAGTTCAGGCCCTTCTGAAACCATCATTACTAATGGAGTACTAGTGGTGAGTGTTGTAATTTGTCATCTTTCTTGTCCTGTTGCCACACTTGTTTCACTTGACTCACAGTCATCAGGCCAACATACCCTTTGACTGAGCAAAGGCAGCACTGAAACACAGTGATTTCCCACTCCACCATCTGCCTCATAAAACATCCTCATGGATGGCACCTGTGGAAAGACAGGGGCTGGAACAGCCAGAAGATCCCCCATGCTAGCCTCCCTCTGGTGTTGCAAAGGCAACACATGGGAGTTGTTTAGGTCCAAGATACTGATGCAGCAGTGAACTCCTCCTTGGACATCACTCCTCCCAAATTCTCATATGGCCAAAGTGTCAAGGTTTGTCCTGTCCCAGGCACACGTCATTTCCTGCATTCATAACTGTGTTTTTTACAAAGGGACTTTCTGACCATGGAATTTGCTCCTTTATTAGTTTGGTTTCCTCATTACTATTGTTTGTATCAGTCCTCTGCATCTCTGTCGGGATACTGGTAGTGCTGTTTTTCACTTTGCCCTTACCTTCTCCCTTCTGCAAGTCCTGTTCATCCACACTGTACCCCAGCCTTGCTCTGACTTGTGCTCAGTTTCTCAGAGATTCCTGTTGTGGCCAGCACCTGAAATTGTGGTTGTGGATGAGATAAAATTTTCCTTGGGACATTTGTATTATCATCAGTAACAGCTTAGACTGGGAAACAGAATCTCAGACCAGAAAGCCCCCTGCCGTGAGGTATTTTATTGTTTGTGCCTCTTACAGTCTCGCAAAATCTGCTGCTTGGAAGTGCAAGTGATTCAGAAGAAGAAGAAGAAGAAGAAAAAGAATTCTTTATCAAGTGAGGTTATTTCTCCATCAGCTATTTTAAAATCATGATATGGCAATATTATGAAGGCAATTGTCTTAATTTACTAATGAAAAAAAGCCCAACAGATCTGAAACATGAGAACAGCTTCATGATATACGCTGTAAGAACCTTTGTCTTTTATTTTGATGAGAAAACTACTCTGTCTGCTTTTGTGTCTCTTCCTTAGAGAAAGAATTCTCCTTCAAAGTGCAAGGCTCTTATGAGGGCTCCCAAGACATTACACTGGGACGTGATCTAGTCTTCAGCTCCTCCTCTCCTGCCAAATTCCACTATGCCAGATACAAGCAGCCAATGCTGGATGTTACGCTACCAGGGAAAAAACAACCTCCCTCCTTTGTATGTTATAACTGGACTTTATAAAACATAATAATGGCATGTAAAATAACATGCACCATAAATAGTGTCATCAATTTGCATTTTGGAAAGAGAATAACACTCCTTAAAATATAAATTTGGATATATTTGTATTTTTTTCAGCGCTCCCATGTGTATGATGAACGATCTCCAAATGTGGAACTTCATTCTCTTCCAAGTGGAAAAAACATGATCTTAGCAGAGGTGAGTCCCTGCTCTTTTGTGGGAGAGGTTGAGAAACCTGATGATGGAAGTCTGCATCCCCTTGAAGAGTGTGACTGGCAGGCTGAGGGAGGTTGTTCTCCCTCTCTACTCTGCCCTGATGAGGCCATATCTGGAGTACTGTGTCCACTTCTGGACTCCCCAGTTTAAAAGAGATAGGGAAATACTGGAGAGAGTCCAACAGAGGGCTATGAAGATAGATTAAAAGACTGGAACATCTCTCTCATGAGGAAAGACAGAGACCTGGGGCTGTTAAGCCTGGAGAAGATGGAGAGGGTATCTTATCAAAGCTTATCAATATCTAAAAGACAGGTGTCAAGAGTATAGGGACAGTACCCAGTAACAGAACAAGGGGCAGTGGACACAAACTGGAACACAGGAAGTTCGACCTCAACATAAGGAAAAACTTCTTTACTGTGAGAGTGATGGAGCACTGGAACAGGCTGCCCAGAGAGGCTGTGAACTCTCCTTCTCTGGAGAGATTCAAAACTCACCTGCATGCAATCCTGTGCAACCTGCTCTAGGAGATCCTGCTTTAGCAGGGGGATTGGACTAGAGGATCTCCAGAGGTCCCTTCCAACCCTTATCATTCTGTGATTATGAAGGTACTTTCTGAAGATGAAAGCCTGAAGACAGAAATGCCACAATCTAACAGTGGGAGGTCTTTAGGTGATAAGGCCAGGTTGTACCTTGTTCTGTTTGAATGGGTGTGGGAATACAGGGGATCTTGTTACTCCAGCCTGATCTTATTTCATGCTAAATGTTGAGGCTTTGTTTTTCCCCTTCTCATGCATCCGGGGGGCACCTGAACTAACTGAGGTAGTGTCAGTCTCTTGCTGATACTGACCATGCTTTGCAAAGCACTTTTAGGTTCCTGGTTAAAAAATTCTGTATAGAAGGAAAGGATCATGGCTGTTGTGTGGTATAAGCTGTATAGAAGGAAAGGATCATGGCTGTTGTGTGGTATAAGCCACAGAAAGGGAAAAGCAAATGCTTCTCTGTAGAACAGCAGCATGACTGCAGCCTGGCTGATTGCCTCAGGGACGCTATGTTAGTAAAGACAGGTAAGGTATACATACATTATCCTTACTTTTCCGATGTAAATAACAGTTGTGCCTCAAATGTTACATTCACTAGAAAACATTGGGAACTAGTGAACAACCTCCCTGACAGTAAACCACTGCAGTCAATTCACATACGCTGCTGGATTATCCAGAGCTCCCGATTTGTACCCACATTGCTAGGATGGTACAAAATAAAATCCCCCCCCTGGGCTGCAGGGAGGAGTGCTAAAGCAGGTTGTTATACTTACACTCTTTGCCTTCTTGCTTTCCAGGATAAAGGATTTGATTTATATGCAAAGGCAGAAGACTGGTAAGAGATTTGGCCACTCTTGGAGGCCAATTTCTTCTTGTCTCACCTTTGGCTCTTCACTGGGGAGGAAGCACTGACAGTAGGACAGTGGGTTGTGTGACCAAGTGATATGAAATTTACATGAGCTGATAGCAATCTGTACGGGTAAAATTAACAATACCTGCAGATAATCCTTACTGAGACATGAATAACGAAAAAGATATCTAAAATAGAAAAAATATTACAAGCCAATTATACTAGTTGGTGTTATGCACAGCTTAGTCTTTAACCTTTTCTTTGGCACTGTGTAAGAGTGCAGCTGATCACCTGGTACTGTTGATCATGAAGTCGGTCAACTTTACCGCCTACTTCAAGACAAATGTGAGAAGTTTTTCCTACAGCTTCTGGTTCAGGTTAAAGTATGAGAGAATCCAGACAGCTGATGCCTCAGAAATTATCTGCAGGAATTCCTTTCCTTAGGTTTTCTTTTGAAAACTGCTTAGAAATTTAGCAGTTCCGTTTTCTATCATTCTATCATGCAGCATTGTATACCTGCTTGGGAATGTAGGAAAGGTTTCTGTAAATGCGGTACTTTGTGGACTTGGTTTTTTCCCTGGTATTGGAAACTCTTGACCCCATCTACCAATAATGAAATGGAATATTCTTTTTTTCCTGATCTTTCCTTCAGCCCAGACAACCTTGATGTGAGGTTAGGGTTTGACCTCTGTGTGCAGGAGCAAGACTTTCTACGCAAAAGGCAGAAGTATGTTGCTCCTGCTCTGAAGAAGGTCCTGAAGCTGGAACAGGATCTGCTGGACCATGAGGTCTGTAGGGCAAACATTCAAAACATCTAACAAGTGCTTAGCAGTAGGGGCATAACAGCATAATGTTAGCTCATTTTCTTCCCAGTTAATTTTTTTTCTGGTTTTCCTCTTCTTTAAAATTATGTACACTTCCAATACTGCCCAATATATCTAATCTCACTCTGCTGTTCGTGCCCTTCGCAGTTGCTCTCCTGAGTTTAACTCTTCTGCTGCACCTTCATTGCAAGCCAGGCGAGGTATTCCATATGCAGAAGTGACTTCTTCCACAGCTTTCACCCTATGATTGTTATCCTTGTTGATAATCCTTTCTCCCCTCTTTTATCTGTGAGATGTCTTCTTAATTCTTGCTTTTACAACTGATTTTCTCTCTCTTACTGTCTTCTTTGAGTTTAAACCAATACAATTTCATTTGTTTTTTCTACCAAACTTTTGTGTTGAACACACTGGAAACAAGTGTCAGTTATCTAAGCAAAAATTGTCATTACTTTTATTCCTGTTCTCCTTTATAAAATAAATGGTAGTTTATGTTTCAGTAGAAATCATTTGGAAGGAAGTCTGTGTCTGGGCATGTGTGGTGGTGTCAGACTTTGTGTTAGTGGGAGGTGTCTGTTGAGATCCCCAAGTCATCTGCAGTCCGCTATCTGATGCCAGCCCTTTCTTGTTTGTGTGTTGCACAGACCCCAGTGGTGGCCATCATGACTACAGGAGGAGGGATGAGATCTTTGACTGCATTGTATGGCAGTCTGCAGGGGCTCAAGAAACTCAATGTCCTGGACTGTGCTGTGTACCTGACTGGCTTGTCTGGTACTACATGGTAAGTAGGACTGGGCAGCTCTTGGAGTCTTTCTGATGACACTGATGTGAGGAAGTAGGCTGGAGCTGGCATACAGTAGTTTACCTATAATACCTTTTTGACAGGCCTATTTTTTTTATCTTCTTCCAAAATTGGCAGATTAAAGTCTTTTCATGGGGGAAAGTCACATAATTTGCAACATGAAAACAAGTGTTTTTCTAAGAACAGCTTAAGGAAAATTTCTCAAGCCATTTTGACAGGGATAATGACAGTGACTTCAAAGGGAAGATAATAGTTTCTTAGGGAACTGAAGGCACAAAAACTTTACTTAATTTCAAATCAAGAACTTAAAATAGAAACATCAAATGTATCCATTGCCTACTTTAAACCTTGGTGTGTTGTTTGGTTTTTTTTTTTCCCTCTTCAATATATATTTCCTCCTAGGACCATGTCAAACCTGTACAGAGATGCTGACTGGTCACAAAAGGATCTCGACAAGCAAATCAATGAGGCTCGAAAACATATGACAAAATGCAAAATAAATTCCCTTTCCTTGGAGTATTTGAAATATTACAAAAAGCAGCTGTGTCAACGGAAAAGAGAGGGACGCAAAACATCTTTTATAGATCTCTGGGGACTTGTCCTGGAATCTTTGTTGCATGATGGGGTACAGTATGTCATAAGACATCATTTACAGTGGCTTACACATATCTGAAAATTAATTTCTGGAAAAGGTATTTTGTTGTTTGCTCTGAGAGAAGTATTTTGTTACGAGCCTATGTGTATGCAAATGCACATCCATTTCCAAAGCATTTGGTGATGGTCTTTTAGATATCCAACCATGGTGGAAATCATCATTACTGCTTGTGAGATTTTGATTATGTTTCTTCCGAGAAAACTCCGAGATTAATGTTTTGTAAAAATATTATATTTTAAGATTTTTTTTTCATATTCTGCAAGTATTTTATTTAGAAATAGCAAAATTATAGGCATTATCTTAATGCCCAAACAGATCTCCAGACTTTTGAAATATGTGAGAGGTCTTACATAAACTTGCAGCATAACGCATTAAGCTGGTTTATACCAAAAGTATTGTTTTCTACTCTTCGTAATTTCCTTTAATTTTCATCCTGCTGGGTCATGAAATAATCTGACATCAGATTGGATGCCCACAGATACTTCAGTAACAGAATCTCACAGGAATTTTGGAAAATGTTGAACATTTCAGAATTTGGCACATTAGAGGCAGATTTTTTTCTGCCCTACAAGCTTAGATGCAGAGACATTTTTGTGCTAATTTTCATCTCAGTGTAACCCTGTTTCTGGAATCACAGAAAGACAACCATAGGCTCTCTGATCAGCAACGAGCCATTGATCGTGGTCAGAACCCATTGCCTATCTACACTGCAGTCAATGTGAAGAATAACTATAGTACTCTGGATTTCAAAGGTAACTATGACACTTCTGAGAGTCATTTGTTTTATATTTAAGATGGTAAATCCTGTGACTCTTTATAGATAGTCTAAAAAAAGCCCTCTCATTTAAAGACCAGAACCTCAGCTGATGTGTGTTTATATAATGTCTTTGTGGTCAGGTGAAAGTTTGACTGTCTATGCAACAGACTCAAAAATCTTCCAGACTTTTCATGTTTGTTAGTCTTCATTTCTACCATGCTTATTATGTATTGTTGTGGGTCTGAAATATTAGACTTAACTGCAGAAATTATTTTAGCTGTTAACTCCTTTCATTGCCATGACAACAACATTGTTTTTATCTACAGCTAAGGGGCTGTAGAAAAAAACTGTTCTCTTCCTTGTGTTCCTTTTCACAGAATGGGTAGAGTTCACCCCTTATGAGGTGGGATTGCAAAAATATGGAGCTTTTGTTCGCGCTGAGGATTTTGGCAGTGAGTTCTTCATGGGTCGGTTGATGAAGAAGGTTCCTGAATCCCGAATCTGCTTCTTAGAAGGTAAGCTCTTAAAAACATCTGAATTAATTTTTTTCATTATTATATTTTTAAATTTGTGTTATATAAGCTAAGCAGTAGTGAAACATTGGTGAATGATTCACAGAATCACAGAACGTTAGGAGTTGGAAGGGACCTCAAAAGATCATCTAGTCCAACCCCCCCTGCCAGAGAAGGATCACCTAGATTAGGTCACACAAGAATGTGTCAAGGTGGGTTTTGAAAGTCTCCAGAGAATGAGACTCCACAACCTCCCTGGGGAACCTGTTCCAGTATTCTGATTTACAGGGCAGTTTCACTGGAGAGAATAAATATCTTATTGCTGAATTAATACTTACTGTAAAAAAAAAAGAAAATTCAAAGTGACAGACAAATAGTTAATTTCATTTTTAAAGCTAGTTTTGAATTAAAAAAATATAGTATCACATCCAGTCCAACAATAAAATTCAGGTCCCTGGGAATCCACGGTTCTGCTCACGTAGAAGGCTGAACTCCATAGCCTGTCTCACAGGTAGTCAGTAATTTGTGTGCTTCCTAAAGGCAGTTTACATGATCCTTCATGCTGACTCCCCACTGCATTGGGATGTGTTTGATTGTGGCAGGTCCCCCCTGCTCCAGAGAGTCTCCTTTGACCACACATCACTGGCTCTGGTTTCCACATTGCCTGGGCAAGCCTGATGGGTAACAGCACAGTCATGTCCAGAAGCATTTTTCCTATTTACTAAAGTGCAGCATGGAGATGTGTTTTCCAGACAAAGAGACAAACTGTCAACTTGTGACTGGTTCGAGATGCAAACTTCAAACCATTTCTCTTAGAGTGAGGAGGACACTGTACTGTTGTAGCCTAAGCCTATGCTGGATGTGCATATATTTGCACTTCTTTAACCAAAAACCAGTGAAAACTTGTGCCCTAAGGGATAACCAAATAAGTTTTTTCTCCAGCTCAAAAATGCACAGTCAAAACCGATCCCTTGGGGTGCTAAGAGGCCTATTCTCAATAAGGGAAGCCTACAAATAAAAGGCTGTAAGATCACATTGTGGTTAGACCTTTATTCATATAATTCCCCGTCAAATCTCTCAGATTGCAAACTTTCATCCTTTCTTTTTTGACATGCATTTTGATACTTTGGGTTTCTTTTTTTTGTTTGTTTTTTTCTGAAAACCCAAGCTCCTTAAACCCATATTAATTCACACAAAACTCACCAATTGTTAAAATATGTATGCAGGCCTAAGTCCCAGAAGACAGAAACTAGATAACAAAATAAGGTTTAAAAAACAGCAGCCAAATAAATATGATACATCATCCATTTTAAACAAACTAAGGAAAAGCATAAACCTTGCAGATTTTGTCTCATAAATTATAACAGTTTTGCTGTTCATGACTTGTGAATGTTCGAGTTAGAAGGTTCTTTCCTTTTGCAGGCATGTGGAGTAGCTTATTTTCATTTAATGTGTTATATATCTGGAATATGTCCCATTCATCAGAAGATTTCTGGCACAGGTGGACTCGAGACAAAATCAACAATATAGGTAAATTATTGTACTTCTTCCATACTGTGTATTTATTGTTAGATAAAGTTAATGTTAGATAAACCATGACACACATCTGCTATGTGAGATGTATGCAGTGTATTTGGCATTTTTTTGGAGTGTTTCTTCAAAGGCCACGTTGCCTTTCTGGAAGGAATTGGATTCAATTTCTCATACTGAAAAGCAGAAATGGGTAATTAAAAACATCTCCAATTCTATGATCAATGTGTTCATTGATGGCTTAGCACTGACGCTGGCAGATGAGTAAAATGTTCAAAATAATAAGATTGTTCTCTAAATAATTAATTAAGCAAAAAAAGATTTTGGCTACATTGTAGGACTTACTGTAATACAAATAAGTACAACAGTTATCCTTTTCCAAAACCTGTATTCAATCTGTTCCACAAGAGTGCTTATGTGTAGTGCAAATTTTTATTGCTGCCTGCTACTGGTTGGGTTTGTTTAATGCAAGTCTGGACTGTGTAAGGAAAAGGTATTTGGTGGGTGAGAGCAGCTTTTTATTTTCTTTTTCATTTGGTCACTTATGGTCATCAAGTCTCTCCACCCTAAGCCTTTTAAATAAACACTGATTGTTATTATTTACCTTGACATCTTGGGGGATGACCTTGCTCTAGGCAGGTAGAACGTAACAGCTTTTCCCTGTGCAGAGGAGGAACCCCTCTTACCACTGAAGCTGCACAATCTGAAGACTCGTCTGTTCACCCCTCCTGGGCCCCTTGGCAGCACCCTTCGCCATGCTCTCACTGACCGCTTCTGCCTTGCCCAGGAGCACAACTTCCTAAAGGGCTTCCAGATGCATAATGACTACCTGGAGAACAAGCACTTCTGCAGATGGAAAGGTAACAGAAGACCTGTGTGTCTGGGGAGAGAATAAACAAATGGAACAAAATGAAATCCCAGATTTGATATTAAACCCACTCTCCAAGGTTAGAGGCCATGTTTGGGCAGAATCACTATTAGATCAATTATTTGTGGCACACTGGGATGTAGCATGGTGTGGTGTTGAGCTCCATGCCAATGGTTTGCCAGTGGCATACACCTCCTGAGGCATGGGCACCAGATCCTGATGGTGGAGATCTCCTTTTCTCTGTTCAAAAACACATTCAGTGGGGAGGCATAAGAGACACCCTTCATGAGAGTTGCCAATGCAGGTCCAAAACTGCATATGGCTGAAGTTAAGAGGGCAGAAGAAGAAAGGATAAGGTGAATCTCCCTTTCCTAAAAATGCTAACCAGTTAGGGCTCTGTGGTCACGGTGTAAGACTGGAAAACAGACTAACCAGTTTTGCTCTATTGCACTTACAGCAAGAAAAATCTTTCCTTTTAGATACTGTGTTGGACACATTTCCCAACCAGCTGACACAATCAGAGGAATTCCTGTCTCTGGTAGATACGGGATTTTTCATCAATACAAGCATCATGCCACTTCTAAAACCAGAGAGAAAGGTGGACGTCATCCTGCATTTAAATTACAGTGCAGGATCCCAGACACTGGTAAGAGGAATTGAAGCAGTACCTATTTCTCCTTCAGCAGCTGTATACCTGGAAGTTTTTAACATTTAGGTGCTTTCTATATTGCTTCTACTAAAAGTCTTAATGATGAGCATTTTTAGCTTAATGCTGCTGTGTGATACTTCACTTACAGGCTGTACATATTCTGTTGGGTTTTTTTGTATGATACAACTGTTTTGTGCTAAGAACTCAGGGAAAACAAAAACCTTCTCTCCAATGATGCAGTGCTTTTCAATAGGGGTTTCAGAGCTTTCACACACCTAACTTGGAAAATGCCTCCTTTGTTACTGGACTCCAAGAAATCTTGAGCCCTGAAATCCTCTTCAAGTCTTAGTACTCTTCTGTTCATTGATTCAGGCTCTGGACCAGACCTGCAAGTACTGCTCAGAGCAGGGAATCCTTTTTCCCAGGGTGGACTTGAGTGAAGAAGACAGGAAAAACCTGAAGGAGTGTTACCTCTTTGATGGTGCTGAGACTCCAGGAGCACCAGTACTACTATTTTTCCCATTAATCAATGATACCTTCCAAAAATACAAAGCACCAGGTAAGCAATCAAACATGTTTAAGAAAGCTGACATCATGGCCAGCCTATTAAAGGGAGTATATTTATTTAATACTCCTATCCTTGAACTTCACTGTAGGCTCATTTCAATACATCAAACTTTTCTGTTGCTTTTACTTTTTTTTTTACCATGTCAGATTTGATGCCATGGCTGTGCTGTTTCAATCTCTGAGCTAGTTAGTTTGCAGGTAACTGATGAATCTACGTGAGACACAGCTCAGAACTGCAGTGTAGACCCATGTAAGAATCATAGAATGATTTGGGTTGGAAGAGACATTTAAAGGTCATCCAGTCTAGTCACCCTGCACTGAGAAGGGACATCTTCAACTAGATCAGGTTGCTCAGAGCCCCATCCAACCTGACCTTGAATGTCTCCAGTGATGGGGCCTCCACCACCTCCCTGGGCAATCTGTTCCTGTGTTCTACCACCCTCATAGTAAAGAACTTCTTCCTAATGTTCGATCTAAGTCTACCCTTCGCTAATTTAAAACCATTGCCCTTCGTCCTATTGCTACATACTCTTTTAAACAGTCCCTCCCCAGCTTTCTTGTAGCCCCCAAGATGAATAATCATCATTTTGATCCTCTCATCCTGTGAAGCAGCCAATACCCACCTTAGTCAGGGACTGAGTTGTTAGTTTGAAGAACTATTAATTTTATTTAAAAAAATTAAACCCAAAAGAGTAATTTAGATTATGAACTTGTTCTGCAGAGAGACATCTCCTTTCCCTACTCTGTTAAGAGTTTGCTTGCTTATGGCTTGAGTAACTCCCATCTCTCAGCAGCTATTTGTTGCTCCTTCCTCCTAGGTCAAAAGCGCTCAGAGTTGGAGATGGAAGATGGCAAAGTTGATCTCTATGGCTGCTGTTCCCCTTATTCAACATATTCGGTTCAATACACTGAGAAAGTGTACGACCGTCTGGTTCAGCTGGGTGAATACAATATCCTGAATAATGAAGACCTCATTATGCAAGCCTTACGCACAGCAGTAGCACGGAAATGGCAGAAAAAGAAATAATGTCCAACAAGGGAGGATGCTTTTGTGTCACTTAACCTGCTGGATTATGATTATAGCTATGATCCTAAGGATTATGATTGGCCAGCAGGCTTAAAAGGACTCCTGGTCAACCCCACCAAATGGCAATCTCAGGTAACCTAAGAAGAGAATGAAGGGAAACTTTTTTCTCCGAAGAATTTCACCACAGCAATTCATTGCAATTCAATTACAACAACGGCATACAAGTCATTGTATGGTACAGGTGATGGGCAGCCTTGAAGAAGAAGGTGCTAACATGAAAATGAGTATGGTGCTAATAGCCTTGAGAAACAATTTGAAATATTTAAGTCTAACATGTTTAGGGCAGGCCACATTAAAAGTGTATTTTATTACCTCTGCCTGTGTTGTGTGATTGCAACGTGGTGGTGAAGCAAGCAGCAGCCTGTGAGCCAGATTTGTCACCAGGAGCATGGCACATCATAGGCAAGTGTTTAGAGAAATGCATGTGTCATGTGGCATCCTGTGAGCACAGATCATCTCCAAGGAGGACTTGGACAGAGGCAGAGGAGACACAGGCCATGGGTACCAGATGAACTGAGAAAACAAAAGGATGGTGATAAAATTCTCCACAGCCTGACTGCCAAGAACTACTATGTGCTTCCTTGCTTTTTCTTAGCTACTGATCCCTCTTTCCACTCCTGGTATGAGAAGTAAGTAATGTAGTACCTAGAAATACAAGCTGAACAGAACAACACTCTGCTGGCTTTAAACCCTCTCAAGACAAGAACAGGGATGTGCAGGCCCTTGAATTTTTCAGCTCTGCCTGACCTTGCTGTTGGCTGGGTCCTGCATTAGCTCAACACCTGCAGATTTAGGAGACACCCACATGGGGGAGAAAGGGCTTTACACTGTCTCAGTGCAAGAAGGAAGACTTTGTGTTTTGCAGTAGGGAGTCTAAAGTGGATATGCTGATTCAGGAATGTCATTTTTCCCTTTTGAGATAGCAAAAATTTATTTTAATTATAGTGTTTCTGTGAGCCTTGTGCCAGATGTGAAGAACACAAGAAAGGTACAGGCTTATAGAGATCCCTGGAAGCTCTGGGAAAGTTTGCTATAAGCAAGTCCATGCTTCTGCATGGCAAGCTGCTGCAGGAGGATCTGTGCCTCCTGAATTGCCTCCTGAATTGCCTCCTGGCTGTAATTTCTCTTCAACTGGTTCTGTACCAAACCCAGCACAGACGTGCACTTACATGGCATAATTTGTTCATTTGGGCCAAATGTGTCAAGATGAGAGGATGCCTAACTTAGGCTTCTGTCACTGCTCCCAGGAGAGAGGAGGTAGGACCACTTTGCTTACACTCATAGCGAAGACCATTTAGCTCCTCTTGCATGCCTCTTGCTGCCTGATTAATTCCGTGGGGTTAAAATGCTTTACTTGTTCACTGAAAAAACAAAAAACAGTAGAGAAATAGCCTCATGAGACTAAAAAAACATGCAAATCTGGGTCACACAGTCATAGCAATATGAGTGTGCAAGAGTATTTCTTCCCAAACACACAAACCAGCTTATTTTTACTAAGTTCATTGCAGGTAATCCATGCTCTATGGAATTGGAATGGAATAGGAATAGAATAGAATAGAATAGAATAGAATAGAATAGAATAGAATAGAATAGAATAGAATAGAATATTTCAGTTGGAAAGGACCTACAGCAATCATCTAGTCCAGCAGTCTGACTACTTCAGGGCTGACCAAAAGTTAAAGCACGTTGTTAAGGGCATTGTCTAAATGCCTCTGAAACACTAGGAAGCCTGTTCCAGTGTTTGATCACTCTCTCAGCAAAGAAATGCTTCCTAATGTCCAGCCTGAGTCTCCCCTGACTCAGCTTTGAGCCATTCCCATACATCCTATCTCTGGATCCCAGGGAGAAGAGATCAGCACCTCCTTCTCCACTTTCTCTCTCTGCTCAGGAAGCTGTAGAGAGAAATGAGGTCACCCCTCAGCCTTATTTTCTCCAAACTAGACAAACCCAAAGTCTTTAGTGGCTCCCCATAGGACCAGCACCAATGCTGTATACAGTGGGATAATCACCTCATTAGTATTTATGATGTATTATACATTTTATTATTTATTTTTTGGGTTTTGTGGGTTTTTTTTAAATAACTGAAATTTTACTTTACGTTTTACTGTATAAGGTTATAAAACATCAGGAAGAGAAACTTCACACATATTGTAAATGTCTGATATCTTAATTGTTCTGACTGTGTCAAAGGGAAGATGGTAATTGTTGCTTGGCTGCAAATGATAATACCTGATGTAAATGTTCTGTTAGAGTGAAACAGCAAGAATATAGATAAAGATGACTATTCCAGGGAGAATTTGTAAAATGAGATGCTTAAATTACCAATGGTGTATTTTCCCTTACAAGGTTTTGGTAAGCTCTGCTCTGTTTAATGCAGTCTGAACATGATGGGCAATATTCACAGTATGTGTATATGATTGTGTGTGTAATACTAAATACTGACACTATAGTTGTGACTGCTCAGAACATGCCTGTTGATGTGGTTATTGATGTTATTTTGCTCTTTGCAGAAGAAAAGGGAAAACAACATGCAAATTGTGAAATTTCCTCTGAGTTTTCCAGAGCGACCTTTAGCTAATGGTGTTTGGTGCTTTGCAGAGTTCTCAGAGAAGGTTATGCCTATGTCAGGGTGCCTAGTGTCTCTCCACTTCTTGGGAGAAGTTAATCTCATCACTAACATGTCAGTACTTGTGCTTGTCTGTTTTCAGTACAGCATTTATGAATGTACCCCCATCTGGTTGAGATCTGGGGCGTTCCAGGAACAAGAAATACTGGAAGTGATGTAGAAGTGTTTTCCTTCTTCCATTTGTTCCCTGTTGTTCCTTTGGGGCCTCTGTTGCTATAAAAGATTGTCTAAAACACGGCTTATTAGTTGTGTCAAGCTAAGGTGTCCCCTGGGTATTTCTGCACAGCTCATGTAATTCCAGAGTTGAATGATTGTGTATTCACCTGTAATGTTTGAAGGCTGCTGCCAAAGCTTGAGTGTAGTTAATTGCAGTCAATATTTTTGAATGGCTTACTAATAGTGATTTCATATTGAAGTGTCATTCCTAAACTTTGCTCATTTTTACTAGAATAGGAGCACTGCACATAAAATTCCCAAATGACTTGTTAAATTGTAAACTGAATTACGGTGCTTAGAAAGACTTGGTTGTATGTGTAACTCTCTCTAAATTGACATGCCACGTAACTACGTATTCATAGTTAATTTTTTATCAATTAAGTGTAACACTGTTTAGTTGTTAATTAAGCTTTGTAATCTTTGCTTCCAGTGAGCTAAATGTGGCCGCTGTTGATCCAGACCTGAGTTTGGCTGTGGCAAAAAATGTTGCAAAGACCATTCAGCTTTATGGTGTAAAGTCTGAGCAGCTTGTAAGTAATTTTAAATTTCTAAAAACTTATGTTTTTATGTACAGTGTTCTGGGTTTTGTAGACTTACAATGTAACAGTGAATAAGTCTAGATGGACAAAAGCTTCTAATTGACTTGCCATTGTATTTGGAAACATTTTGTGTAAAATTCTGCCTTCAGATAAGCAGTCTATTGATAGCATTAAAATTAGTCTGCATAACTCCAAATTGATTTTGCCGTACTAGATTTAAAAAATCAAGACAGTAGTTGTCTTTAAGTAAAATTAAGACAATTCAATTCAGTTTAATATTTGCCAGCATTTGATATTTAATCAGTTACATGATACATCTTCTTTATGGTAGTAATATCTGGATTAATCAAATGTATTTTTTCACCGTTTGAACAAAAATTTGGGCATTTTTTTCATATAGTTATTATTTGCCATGTATTTAACTGATCCTTGATTTGTTTGCATTTGTCAAATGCTTTTAGTCATTTGCCATGCAGTGTTACCTGTTTTTAAACTGAAAGGAGGAAGAATACGCAAACCCTTGTCCTTTGTGTAAGGATCTCCAAAAACCAAGGGATAGTACAGCGGATGTCATCGTCATATGAAAAAATAATTTTTAAGACCAACGATTTTCTTATGGAGTCTGTTGCTGAAATTTTAATGCTTTTCTTATGAAGAGATGAAAACTAATTTTTGCAATAAGAAATTACTAGCTACTTGTATTTGTAAAGATGATTTTCACTTAAACAACATTAATTCTGAAAGTAAACTCAGACTCCAGTGACATTCATTTGCGATATGATTCATTTAAAGGGAGATACTTGCAAACAATTTTTTGTAACAATTAGCTACAAAACATTGCAGCAAATTAGTTAGTATGGATTCTGTTTACCTTTTAGACACCACTTGTCTTTGAATAGCTTTAAAAAATTGAAATTCAGTAACACATACCTTGTTTACCATGTCTGTTGGATGAATTTGTTTGGAAGTTTACAAACTAGTGCATGGAAGAGGAATATAGGTGAAGCAATCATCAAGACCTTAAAGAATATTAAAAATTTTAAAATTAAAATGTGTTTACATTATTTTGCTATATATTTAGAGCATAGTGCTCAAGTTGGGTCTTCCTTCAAAGACACCAAATCAATAATTTAAAAGTGAAATTTGCTCATGAAAAAAATCAGGATTTTTAGTAGGTTGCAAGCATCAACATGAGTAAAAAATAAATTATTATTGTGTCTTTATTTATCATGGAGTGTAGTGTCAAATAGAGGCATTCAGCTGGAAAAAAAAAGACCTGTAAAGCTCTAACTGTGAAAGCATCAGACTGTTGTGCTTATTATCTCTGTTAGAGTTTGAATCTGGCCACTGGCTTGTTCAAAAGTATACATCATTTTGTGAGTAGCCAGCTGGCAAATTCTTAAACCCTGGAAAAAAAGGGTATGTAAAAATAATCTGACAGGTATATGATTTGTAGCTTTGTACTAGCTAACCTTAAGCTAAAAGAATGTAGGAGGAAAGAGAGAGTCTGAGCCTTTGGACTTCTTGAATTAGAAAACTGAAAATAAAACCTGAAACTCTGAAAAACGAAGTAACAGGATTAGTCAAAGTGGTGGAATGAATATGAATGTCCTTCAAGAACATATCTGCAAATTGTAAAACTATATCAACTATGTAACACACAGCTACATTTTTTTTAACTTTTTTTTTTTTCTTTAATGGTATGCATGTTACAAAATTAAAAACTGGAAGGCCTCAACACAGCTGCCAAGGCAGAGGTGTATAGTGCCATCTTTAAAGTCCTAAAATACCATGCTTAGACTCCAGCTGCCTCTCCAGAAGGGCATGGTTCTCCCATTTGTCCTGTGCCATGCTTGCCATCCCATGGATATAATCTGGAACATCTTAACTTTTTTTTTGTGCCTGTATTTGGACAGACAGATTGAGTCCCAAATGCATACCATGTGTAGAAAAAGTGCTATGTCAGACAGCATTGTTTCATTATGTTTTAGTGGTGTAGTCAAGAATGCAGTCTTCATTTAGTTTTACAATCCAGCCTCCAAGCATAGCTTTCTGAAGCTGAGAAGGGTGACCACGTAACTTTTCTGCTCAGATGCTTCATTTCTGATAGCTATAGTAGAACAGTGCCATGGATATGTAATTACCTGGAGGAATTCACAATTGAGTTCTCTACCAAGTTAAAGTGAAAAAAACCTCTCAGAGTTCTCAATGAAGGAAGATTGAGGGAGGCTTTTAAGAGTCATTAGAATTTATTTTTTTTCTTAATGTTATTGTAATATTGCAGGTAAATTTGAATGCTGAAAAACTTAAATGTGGAGTCCTAAAAATGTTGAGATATTCTGATGTCAGTTTTTTTATTTACTCAAATTCACAAAAAAAAAAAAAAAAGGAATTGCAATTCACCAAGTTTTCATCACTGTTTCTCCAGTTAGCTTTAGATAGGACAAATAACAAGAAAAACATTATTCAAGACTCAAGGATTTTACCTTTGAGTAAAAGCAGCATGTGGCAATCTTTACATACAGTGTTAAAGCAAAAAAAAAAAAAGTGAGAAAAAACGGCCTCTTCTGTGAATCCAAAACATTTGTTTATATTACTTGTGACTTCATACACTGCTGGCTTTTGATTTTCAGCTTTCCTCACATCAAGAACTAGCTATTGCTGTTTCTGAGACCTATTCTTGTATTAACCAATTCAAATTATTTCAGAAAAGATATAAATAACACTCTGTGAGCAGTAGATAGATATATTCTGCTGTTGGGTGAATCTTTAGCTAACCCCTTGCTGATGCTTGATGTGGTTGGTGTATGCCATGAAGCGTTCAGAATTATTGTCCTAATTTCACTCAGTGTGATTGCAGACATTGTTACTATTTGGAAATTGAAGTGATAATTGTACATTGCACTAAATATAAAAAATATTTCTGGTAATTTAAGATACTACCTTTCAACTTCACCACCCATCCAGCGTTTTGTTAGGTGATGCTGAGGAAAGGTCCTTGGTATATTTTCTCCTAGAGAAATTTTTATCCATTTGTATAACTGGTAGTTGAGATGTAAAAGAGAACTTATATCTCACCAACATCTTCATTAGATGCCTTTGACATGGCAGCTATCTCTCTTACTGATACTTAGAACTGGATGTCTTGCAGAGAGATGTCATGAGACATTGAGGGTTAAAAGCTCTGAAAGTTTACAAGATGTGTATTTTTGCCAACTAACTGAAAAATACATTGCAAGATGCACTGTCCTTACAGAGATTGAAGGTGGAAGTGTCCTATTTGGTCATCTAATCTATTCCCTTCTCAGCATAGGACTATTTCAAACAATATTTATCATTGGGGTTTTTGTTGCATTCTTTCTGCTTTTAAAGTGATGATTACAGTTAACTCATATATTGTGAGTAGTAATGCAAGTACTGTATGTTCTTACTTTTGTGCTATTTCTGTTCAGCTTGGCATGTGGGTGGATTGGAATACACTAACACACCCACCAAGTGCACATAGATGAAATGTGTTGTGCTGTGAACATGAAAATGCAGTTGTTTAGAGAAGATGCAATTCCTCTACTTTTTGAACCTGGAGACCTCTACTAGTTTCCTCCCTAGAGCTGCAGTCATTCTGTCAGACCATATTAATTGCTATCAGAGTCCCACAGCAATCCTTCCTGTCTTGTCTTGGAGAGGCTGTATCTTGCTGCCTCCTCCCACCGTAAGGCATCACTGTCAGGGGCAATGTGGCCTGATATCTTTTTGGCCAATAAACAAGCAAAGAATAATTTGCAGAGGCAGGACTGTAAAATTTAGGTTGTCCACTTGGTTTTCAGAGTAGGTGTGGGTGATTATACTGGCAACTTCTGGTGGATCAAACTATCTTAAAAAAACATGTTCCTGTGTGGATATGGACTGGTATGCTTACATGATTTAGTCAAACACAAATTCAATCTGCTGTGCTCCCAGATGATGAGGTACATTTTAGCTCCACTCCAAGCCAGGGTGACCAGCTCAGCCTTGGCACTTTACTGAGTGCAACACTCATTCAGCCTGGAGCGCAAGCAGAGCGAGTTCATGTCTGCTTGAAGTACAGGCAAAGCAGGAATCTTCATGGCCATATTACACTAGGCAGATTTATCCTAAGGTTAGGGTAGATAAGGCTAAAATCAGTGGGAGCTGTTATTGCCTATAATTGGAGAGGTTCCTAAATATGGAATATTGTATTTCATGGAGCGATATGTTTCAGAAAAAATTGTCTAAAAAAAGGGATCTTTCCAAAAGACAAGAGGCTGCAGGCAGATGATATAATGGAGATCTTTCCCACTGTCAGACTTGTAAGCAATCATAAAGAGGAAGCACTCAGAAGATGAAGAAAGAGAGTGGGTGTAATGAGGGAAGAAGGAAATAGAGAATTTGAATCATTTTTTTTCATTCCCTTAACTAAATGGGGTTGGACTTGTGTCATAAATCTTAGAAAAATTGATGAGTGAGGTGGAGGCCTGAAATATAGGCTGTGGGCAGTGTTCTGGGAGAGCTACTAATCTATCCTTTGCCCACAGCTCATGGTAGAGGCTTGGCTTCTCATCAGGATTTTACCCTTGGCAATGGTTGTGGGATTTTCTGCTTATCAGTTTTGCCTAGTATAAGCCACTTGGAAATGTTCAGAGCACTGTACAGAAAACACAGTCCTCCCTGGCATTTTGAAGAATTCTTCCCCGACCTTTGTAAGAAAACATAAGATCACACAGTGTATTTTATATATTTCAAAGTGAAAATGCTAAAGACCTGGTAAGAGAAGTGAATTTTGATATTAAAGATTAAAGAGCCTCAGAAATGGGAGTCCCTGCACCAAGGTCCAAGTAGTTGTCCCATATCCTCAAAGGGCAGGACATTGATTTACATATCGAAGACTTCTGGTACTGAACATGCCAAAAGGCAAAATGAGAAAGAGCTTATTGTTCTGATCCCCAAAACAATGGACCGTTGTACACTTGGGGCACAAAGAAATTTATATGCATTTTCTTTGGTGAGTGAGGTTTTTAGGTTCTGGGTTGCTTTGAGGGAAAAGTCAGCATCAGCTGATATCTGTGATAGAGAGTAGGCAGCCTTTCTCACTATCCTGGATCTCAGTAGTATCTTGAGATTTATTTACATTTACTTAAGTAAATATTGGAGTTATGTAGTGTTAAATATTGTTTTAGAATGTGTACCAGTTGTAATGTACTAGAGCAGCAGTAATGTGAGCAGTAATATGCAGGTACTCAGCCAAATACAAAAAGATTCTTGGGAAGTAACTGGGAAGCTTTGATTTAGCCTGATACTGTTTACAGTGCAATTCTGAAACTGGATTTCAGATGTTGTAAAACAATTCCGAATATTTAATTGGATTAATGTGTAACTGTAAAGTGACTCTGACATAAAACCTCCATGATTAAAACTAATATACATTATTTCTAAGCTTTTTTTTGTTCTGAGGTTTTGTTGAGATCTACTTTTTGATTAATTAATACTTAATAGTATATTAGTGAGACTGTGTTGTTATAAAGTATTATTATCTGTCATAATGATGACTAATGTGTACTTGATGACAGATGTTTTTAATGCATTATTAAGACAGTAGATACCAAAAACGAGCCTAAGAAGTAGAAAAACATTTCATTGTTGTTTCAATGTCTCCTTCAGCATCAAATTCTGATATATCCTGTTCACTCACTTCTTGTCCCCAAATGGCATGGATTTGCTTTTGAAACAGGGTAGGGATGTGAAAAGAAAAACATGTAACTTTCCTCAGAACAGTAAATGTGAGTAAGTAAATGAGCTTGATCTCATCTGTTTGAAGACAAATTTGTATCATTGAGGCTTGTTCTGGTTAATGTTGGCATCACTTCATGGATCAGTAAAACGTGTCTGTTGTTCCTGCAGAAAGGCTGTGTATTAAATTGCTATACACTGTCACCCTGATGTTTATGTTAATGTCTGTTTATCTCAGATGAGAGTACAAGGTCAGTAAAGGTTTATGACTGACACTCAGGACTTAATTTGCCATCCTAGCTGTAAACTCTCTCAGTCTCCCACATGGGTCGTATCAGTAACAGTCTACACCAGTCGACGAAAAGAGCTTGGGAACATTCTCGGGCCCTGTGGCCAACTGGTGCAGGACAGTCTGCCTCATGGCTGGTAAGGGCTCCCCTTTCCCAAAGCACGTGGCTATCTGCCAGTGTCCTTTCAGGGATATGCTGCAATATTGCCTCTCCTGAGCCGTGGCTGGAGATTATCTGGGAGAGAAGCAGTTGGCCAGGCCAAAACCTTGCTAATGACTGTCCTAAAATTTAGCCATACAAATGATCACATACCGGGCCCAGGAACCTTTCCTGGCACTGTTTAATTTACTGCTATGGGTGTAGCCAATATGTGAATGAGACTGAAGGAGAGTGACATGCAAAATCTGTTGAAGAGGAAGCTTAAAATGCTGACAGATTGAGGTAATTTTTTTTTCTCGCATCTGGAATTCATACTTTCATACTTCTGATGTAAATAAATCTCTAAGGCACAAGTTAGGAGATGCCGATTTCTTCTATAGTAACACTGCTTTTGATCTTAAGATTTTCTTAGTT
This sequence comes from Actenoides lindsayi, assembly GCA_025331215.1. Lineage (NCBI taxonomy): Eukaryota > Metazoa > Chordata > Aves > Coraciiformes > Alcedinidae > Actenoides > Actenoides lindsayi. The sequence goes on from WTSP01007550.1 coordinate 120,131, forward strand.
TGCCAGAGCTTCAAAAGATGTGCTTTCCTAAACATGTTTTTCTATCTGTGATGCTTGTCAGCCATACTTGACTTATTTTCAAATAGCATTTGGTGTTTCTACCAGAGCTTTAGTCCTTGGAAAGAGCACAGTTATCTGTGGCTTTGTGGCTAGTTGGCAAATCCAAATACGGCTGGATGGGTGCAAGAAAACACTTGGATATTAACTCTTTTCAGGAGTTTAGTGCTTTCTTCAGGTAGCCAGATATTTCTTTGAGCCAACTTGGATGACACCTTTTTGGATGCCAGTGGAACCAACCCCTTCTGTAATTTGATATTCTATTTTTAGTGAACGTAATGGATGGAGATACCGGCTGAGGAGCATCTATCTATCTGTCATGTTCAGATATTTTTAGAGCACTGATCTTTGTAATGCTGATCAGCATCAAATGCATTACATAAGATTAGCATCAAAATATATATAATGGAAAATCAGCTCTGCTGCAGTTGTTCTTAAATTATTTTTAGTGTTGCCCACAAAACTTGTATGGCTCAGTGTATTATCCTGCCATTGTGCTCTGTCTTTATAGGAATAATTTTTAAAGGTGAATTTTTCTTTTCTCAGACCTTTTCAATCACAGGTCTCCTTCCTGACGCTTCAAATAAGATTGTCAGTCAGTCGCACACATTACTAAGATTTAACTAAATGCCCACTTTCCACTGGGACTGAAACTGAGACAAACAATTTATCTCTCATTGTCCTTCAATACAGTTTATGTTTGAACTTGTGATTTGCAGGTGCAAGATTCCAAATTCTGGTTTTCTTACATCCTCAGCTACTGTTGTGTTTTTTAAGGCTGCTCAAGTGGTTTAATTTTTTGCAGTTACTCACAAGGATCTTCTCAATTTTCCACTTGTAGTGGATATTCAGAATTAATGTATCCCTGTTAAGTACCTATGGTCCATTAGATAGCCATTTAGAATGGGTTGGAAGAGATTATTTAGGATAATTTTTTGGGTTTAAAAAGGCAGACTGAGAAAACAGACCATGTTCTTTCTTCTCACACCATTCTGAAAAATTTATTTTTGTATTTCAAATTTTCTGAAAAAAAAGCTGATCCTTTCTTTGAGTATGTTTAAAAACTAGTTTGTAATTACTGTGGTTTAAAATAGATCTCAACTTTCTGCACATCCATCCCATCATCATAACTATTTGTGATATTGTGGCAGATAAGTCTTGATTTTTTTCATTTTTTTTCGTTTCTTTGTGGGTTTATGGTGCATCAGTGAAAGAAGTCTGCTGTTTGGTTTTGGTGATGTAGTTTTGAAAGCATAATTCTGTCATGCTGTGGCTTCAAGATCTTCCAGGATCTCTCTTCCTGAGGTTACAATTGAATGTGCTCTGATCTTGGTTTATATTTTTACAGTCTAAAAGCAATACCTGATTCATTAAGGCTTCTCCTTGGTTTGTAAACCTTGTTGCAATAAAGAGAATGAGGGAAGAAAATGCTAGAATGCCAGGTGGAAATAGAAAAACAACAGTTAATTCAGCTTAAACTGCACGCTGAGAAAGAGACAGTATCTTTACAGGGAATTTTAGTAATGTAATTTGTAGAAGAAAAGGTGTCTGTTATGCTTGATGAGGGGAATGAAGATTTAAATAAGCTGTTTTCAGTGGGTTATTCAGATGATAAGCAATATGTATGGCATATTTTTGCCCAGAATCTAAAAGGCTAAGTGTATTATAACTGATCCAGAGACTATATTGGAACATCTTGGCTCAATCAGTGAAATCGTTAAGAAAAGCAGAAATACAAAGGAAGGTGGGATTTAAAAGTTAAAATATTGCAATGATAGAACAGTGGATGAGAAGGATCGGTTCTTAGTTTCCTCTGAGTATTCATGGAGATAGGATTTTTTTCTGAACCTTTTGGTCTATACTTAGTGATTGACTAGGAAATGGCAGAGAGGGGCTGGACTAAACATGTTCTCCACTGATTGTGCCCCTGTCTGCCTTGTGGCAAGGTAAAATATCCATAACGTGTTGCAAGAAAGATGTTGATTTAGGAGGGCTGTAAATCTAGTTTCTTCTTAGGGAAATGAAAAATATTAAGATCTCATTTATGGAGAAAAGCATCTGTTGGATTGCCCTTAGTCATATTCCTAAGGAGAAATGTACCTTACACCAACCAAAACCATTGTTTTGCTTTTTTAATTTATACCAGTTCCCTAAATGAAATATTCTACAGTAGCAAAAAGATGGAGGTGAGCTTCATCTCCGTTAGGATGTTTACTGGCATAACTATGTGGTTTGGGGAATCTGCATTCTTAGTGTTTTGTCCACCCATCCCCTTATCTGACAAAGCTAAATTTAACTAGCTGAATAATTCAATGAAGTACAGGAGAACAGGGCAGAGGGGAAGAGAGAGAAGATTTCCTGGAATCAAATTCTTCCATTGAAAGGAAAATACTGTTCATGCACTGGAATTCTGGCACCAGATTTTATCTTCGGCAAATTTATTAGGCCTTTGATGGTTTTGAATTGGAGCATGATGAATTCTCATTGTAATGACATAAAATGAATTTCTGATTGCCTTTTTTATTATTTGATCTCACAAGAATTAATCCATGTCTCATATTAGTTGGTGTTATATTGAATTGTGAGCTTTCATTTGCAGGTGAATCACTATTCAGGACATATTCCAACAATGAGATTTTCCTGACAGTTCCAGGGAAACATATCTAATCCTCCTGTCTAAATGTCGAATATTGTGAACTTCAAATGGAAGTATGAAATGTAATAAGCTCACAAATCGTCAAGGACAGTAGTGAAATGATGTTTCAGAAAGGTTTTCTGTAAAAAACCGGTTGGTTACAATGGTGTAAATAATGTGAAAAAAATTATATTTTCCCCACTTTTTGAGATACATGAATTAATTGTATTATACCAGTACCTTGAAAACATGGTGTTACTGTCATTGAAAAACTTGTATCTATGCTATTTAAATGAGCCAACCCAAAAATATTAATTCAATATTTGGCACATTAAAGGAATTCATTAATAAGTATTTAAATAGAATATGTGGGAGGCTATTATGTGCTAAAATAATTTCAGAATAATTACTATTTCACTGTACAGTAATAAAAGCTAAATATGGCACTAGGTCTAATTTTAAAATAATCAGAAGTCAGCTAAGGTTTTGCAATTATTTTTTTTATTGATGGAGTGATAAGAGGACTTTTGTTAAAACAGTCACTAAGAAGGTACTTATACCTTCTCAGGTACTTATACCTTATCAGAGAATACTTAAAAATGTCTGGCTGGTAAGTCAGGTAAAAAGGTATTTATGCTTAAAAATTGAATTAAAAATCTAGAGGAGACAGTTGTTTCATGAAGATATTTTTTAACACATTTTCTTCATTCTCATGTTGTTTTTTGCTGGTTAGATCGTGACTCACATAACAAACGTGTGATTTTTTTATTTTGAATTTTTTTTTTTTAAGAGATACTGGCTAAACTCCAGAAAAAAAGCCATCCAGACATATAAGGCTGGTTTTGAGAGTACTATCTACTTGCTGGGAAAGTGGTTAAAAGACTTCTTCAGGTCTAGCATGTAATTTTGCTAACAATTAAAAAAAGAGCACAACTGCACAAGCCCTAGAGTATTTTGGTATAGTGCAATCTAAGTTACTTCATACCAAATTAAATTCTATGATTCAGAAATGGATTTGTCTACAGTGTATGTTGATATGGTAAAGGCTTTAGAATTTTGCCACTTTGAAACAACTCTAGTAAGAGTTGGACAATACAAAACTCATCTATAACCTTCTTCAGAGCAAAATTATTCTAATCTAAATTAACACCTGGACTTGATACCAAAAAAGGCAGATTAACAAAGATTAAATAACTTGATTATATTTTTTGTGTGTAGGTGAATATCACTTTATCATGATGGACCTATCTCATGTATTTTGGGGATGGATGTCTGCTCTTCACCTCTGGAAGTGCATTCTCAATAGTTGGTTGGGACCAACAGCTATTGGGATGTCATATAAAATAAGATCAGTCGTTAATTTGGCAAGCATGAAAAATTCAGTAAGCTGTTAACAATTAGAGGTGTCAGGATTAACACACATTGCCTTTGAAATCCTCCTTGGACTTGGGCTAGATGGATAAACCTTAGTCTGAAAAAATGTCAAATGCAAAGGGCATAATTTTTGGAAGCTGAGAAATTATTCTGTGTCCTTCAGGTCTGGGATTCTCTGAGATTCCTTAAAAGAACCAGGTTTAGGTGATTTCTGATAGTGGAGTTGTTTTAAAGTATCTCATTATTTAAGGACCATGAACCATTACTCACTTGATTATTTGTATAGTGCTTTTCTTCTTAGATGATTCAAAGACTTAGAGATAAATCCCATCTTTTCTATTACAGAGAAAGCATTTGCTGTTTTTCTTAACATTTCTTCTGCTTTTGAAAATATTAAGGAAGAGAAAGAAAACAAAACAGAAACACCCCTGAGGGAACGGTTTGATGGTTGCTGCTGTTCTAGCATGGATAGTATGAGCATGATGTTCGCTCTTTTTTCTTGGTCAAGGACTTAACAGTCCCTTCAGATTTTTCTTCCCAAAATAACTATTGTGTTTTCCGTAAGATTTTGAGTGCCTTTACTAAAAAGCTCCTTTTCTGTCTTCCTAGAATATAAAATTTTCATTTTTCTGAGGAAGCTAAAAAAATATATATATATTCTGGAAGCTACAAGAATGTCCTGAAGGTGCAATATAAATGTTTTTATGTACATTTTAAAGTTATTGCCTGAACTCACAGCTTATTCCTTTCTTCATGTATTGAAATACTACTTCTTCTGTGAAAAATTACAAGTCATTCCAAGAACAGAAATTCTTATGTAGGTTTTATTGTTAAATCGTAGATTTTGGTGTTGTGGGGTTTTTGTTTGTTTGGGGGTTTTTGTTTGTTTGTTGGTTTTTTAAGCAGATTATTTTTAATTTATTCTCCTCAGTCAAGGACCTTACTGGCCTTGACATATTAATTCAAATCCTACACTTTGAACCTCTGAATTGTGTCTCTTTATTTTGCAAATTGTCCTCTAAGTAGCTAATATATTACGTGGCATATTTAGCGGAGTTCAGATCCTTGCATATTTTTCTGCTAAACAGTGTCATCACAAAAAGTATCAAACTGATTCTAGTGTGTCTTAAGTGGAAGGAGACTGTAAAAGGCTCCTTCTGCCATATGGAAAACATTAAACCTAATAGTAAATCATCCCAATCATTTGTAGCTTATGGAAGAGATCCCAGGGCCAAGACCTATTGCCTCAGAAACTCTGTAAATTGATTCTGTGCCTTATAATAAGTTGTTATGATCAGGCAGGAGGCCAAGTAGCAGATGGATTGATTGCTTTCTGCCAGAGGTATGGCCACATCAGCTGCCTCTATTAAGAATGTATTTATTCCTGAAAATGTCAGCTTGACAATTGGAGTTCAATTTGTGCTATCAAAACACATTAGTCTCATGATCCTAGAGTTAGATCAAATGCTTTGTTTAGAGGTGCTACTTTTATCTTATTTTGATTTAAGATCTTCTCTGTACTCCTAAATTATGATGCTGTTTCCTGCTGTTCAGATAGTGGTTTTGCTGAGGCTGTTTTAGAGTAGAGAAAAATAAATGGAGTTTTCCAAAACTGTCAATAAGGATGCACACAAGATCTTAGTTACTTGGTGTGAAACTGAGCTGCTCACAAAACATTTAGTCTGTGAATGGAATGGTAGCAAACCAGCTCAAAAAATCGGTGTGTCTTCTGACCTGTGGGAAGAGGGGAAGTTCGTCACTTTGAAACACTAAACAAATTCTAGGAAAAGATGTATCAATTGGTTGAGCTTTTCTACGAGAAAAAACAGCACATGCAGTTAGCATTTTTTTATAACCCAAGGGAGAACTGATGATTTGATTCACATCCTAATCTAAATTCTACATTCATTGCTTCATAGTGCAAACAAGACTTTAAACCCAAACCGCTATTATCTGCACATGTTATTAGCACATGTCTCAACATGTGAGATCAAATCAGTGCTGTCAAATTAGACGTCTGTTCTTAGGTATTAAACGTAGAAAAGTGTAACATCCAGAACACTTCATCCAGTTATTTCCAAGATATATTTCCAAAACGTGTGTGTGAAAAGTGGTGTAAATACATTTATAGGGTGAGAATTCAGCTGACACGACTTCAGGCAGTATAGCTACCTGTATGCATCTGTAGTACTGCCTTACCTTCCCTTTGTAGTTAGTGGAGGGAAATAGTTGCATACAGGGTGCGTTTACTCTCTCCCTAAAGCAGGGTGTCTGAAATAGGCTAGATGAATTACTCAGTAGAAGTGCTTCCTTCTCTACCTGGCAGTTCCCCTCATGGGGGCAGGTGAATCATTACTGAAATTTTTTGCATTGGGCGTCTTACTGACCCAGCATGAGGCACCTGCAGTCGCTGCAGGTGAAGCAGTGTAACCACATTAGTGTACTGAAGTATCCAAACTAAAAGAAACTATTCCAGAAGGACTTCTGAGTTTGGTGAGAGCACAGGGTCAGTCATGGCTTACAGTTTGATACAGACCATGTCAGGCTAAAGCAAGTCAGATGGCTTTCAGTGAGCTTGTTTCTCTTTGTGACACATTTTTTGTGCTTCAGCTTCTACAGATGTCCTTTTTGGTTCAATAAACTACCCAATCTACTACTTAGTCCTCAGATTCTGTTGAATTAGATTTTTTTTTTTTTTAAAGTTTTCTAGGCAGCTTCTTCCAGCTAGTCAGCTACTGAATCAACAAAAAGGAGAATTAGGGAAAATTGCCATCCTTTATTGGATGCGGAGGGAAACTTAGTAACAAAGGATGAGGAAAAGGTTGAGGTGCTTAACACCTACTTTGCCTCAGTCTTCAGCAGTGGAACAAGGACATCCGGCCTCATAAACTGGGAGACAGGGAGGGAAAGCAGAATGAAGTTATCATGATTAAAGAGGAGGTGATCACTGACCTTCTACACCACTTGGATGCACACAAATCTATGGGACCGGATGGGTTGCACCCAAGGGTGCTGAAAGAGCTGGCGGATGTGCTCGCCAAGCCACTTTCCATTATTTATCTGAAGTCCTGGATAACTGGGGAGGTCCCAATGGACTGGAAGTTAGCAAATGTGACGCCTATCTACAAGAAAGGCAGAAAGGAGGATCCAAGTAACTATAGACCTGTTAGTCTGACCTCGGTACCAGGGAAGGTCAT
>WTSP01007551.1:0-37552 GCA_025331215.1 Actenoides lindsayi
CGCTCGTGCCTGGCCCGCAGCCCGTCGATCTCGCTCTGCTGGTCGGCCAGGAAGCGCTCCAGCTTTCCCTGCACCGGCTTGGGCAGCTTGGAGAGCTCGGCCCGCTCCAGGACCTGCTGCAGCACGGCCGCCATCTTGTCGGCAGCCGCTGCGCTTTCCGGCCTCAGAGCCGACCGGCCGCGGCGGGACCCAGCGCGCAGGCGCCCGCGTGGCGCAGGCGGGCCGGGCCCCGCGGAACCATGGGAGTTGTAGTTCACCGGGCGGGGAAGCCGCTCTTCCGGAAGCGCTTCCATTTCCGGTGGGGCAGCTCTTTTCGCCATGTTGAGGGAGGCTACGGTTGCTGGTTGACGAGCGGGAGACGCTAAAATGGAGACAGCCGTCCGGAGGGCTTCGTTTCGAAGCTCGCCAGGGGGTCGCTCGCCCTTCTGAGGCGCCCGGTGCTGCCGGGTGAGGCGGGAGGAGGCGGCGTCGCTTCCGCCACTCGGAACATGGCGGCGCCGGCGCAGCGCTTTCCCGCGGCGCGCCCTTTTCCCGCGCTCCGGCCCGAGTTTAGCTACGTTATCCATCTGCGCCGCAGCGTGCGCGGCGCCTGCCGGTGACGCGACACCGCCAGCTCAGGGCTCGGCTGAGGAGGTGGCGGTGGCTGAGGTTGGGGAGTCGGCGGCGGCCTCTGCGCCCTTCAGGCCGGAGCGGGGAGCGCCGGGGGTGGCCCTCGCCCCGAGGCGGAAGCTGACGGGAGCCGCCGCCGAGCTACGGGGCTCCGGACCAGGTAGGGGCGAGTGCAGAGGCGCTCTCGGCCCAGCTGTGTGGGGCGAGGGGAGCTGGGCAACCGCCGTCCGCCTCCTGCCCGGTCCGGAGCTTCAGCTCCGCTGCCCCTCTGCAGCTTTCTCCAGCAGACGCCTCTGCAGAGACCCAGAACAACCTTTCCTTCCTCCCCATCAGCTTGTTTCGATGAAAGTTCTCAGCCTGCATGGGCGGGGGGAGTGCCTGTGGCAATCCTCATGCCCTGGGTTCGCCCGGCTGTGGTAGCAGCTGTAGAGGTGGCTTTTTGCCTAGTCCACAGATGCTGTACTTCTAGAGTAGATTCTTTGGAATTAGAATGAAAATTGTGTGTGGAATAATGGCAAGCGTGGCATTCGGCAAGCCCTTCAAAGAGGAATGTGAATGCAGAAAGGCACACTTTACATCTTGGCCTCTGATGAAACATGATGCAGGAAGAAGTCGTTGCTTGGAGGCATGTTCTTGGCACTTACTTGCCTGACTTGCCATGTCCTTTCTGTGGCAGGTATTTCAAATAGTTTTCTTTCAAATAAGGGTTGCTTACTTCTTCCTCTAGCATACAGAGTTCTGTTTTTCACTAATAAACTTGCAAATCATAAAGCTGCTGAACGAGCCTTTGTTGCCAGGTAAAGCGTTACGCAGGATCTTTGAGTGAGACTTATTTTCACATAACTGGTGTAGCCTCGATGCTTTCACTGACTTTATACATTGCTTCCTAGGTTGAAACTACAATACTTAGTCTGAAACCTGCAGCAATGGGTAGAACGTACTTTGTGGAGGAAGCTATTGGGCAGTATCTTTCAGACCTCAGCACGAAAGTGAAGCCTTATGTCACTGGCCTGTTAGTAGGACAGGTAAGTGTCTTTAAATAGCTGAAGTCTTTCATTCCTGTTAATGGGGGGAAAACCCCGTTGGCCTTAATCATCTGAGATAAGTGTATTAACATCATCTTGAGTGTGTGTAATGCAGGAGTAAAGTGTAAATGTAAAACAGGACCAGAAGGGACTCGTGTAAAGGGTTTGCAGTGTCGACCAACTACTCAAAGTCCTTTTAAATCGTTTTGTGAAAGGTAGGGCACACAGAAAAGAAAACTGAAAAGGTAAAACTTAACAGCTAAACAAGACCTTAAGGCAAAGGCAAAAGAGAATCACGAAGGAATTCTTTTTGTAGCAGCTAGAGAGTTTAACAGCAGCTAGAGAGTTTAATAGCAGCCACCGTAAAGGAGCCCTTATAGTCACTGTATTATGCAGGATATTCTCAGGCTTGATATCAGCTTCGTGGTGTGTTTGCTTATATTGCTGTTTCTGAAAGTGTTCCCCGCAGAGAGACTACGTAATCCGGGCGGTTCGAACGCCTCTGAAGGAAGAGCAGCAGGAAAACAACGCCGGTCCCTCAAACCTGGCATCCATTGATGAAGAGTGGATAACGACACACGCCAGTCAGGTAGCCCGGGATGAGCTGAGGAAGGGGCGGGAGGAGCAGAAGGGAAATACTGACCAAACTATCTCATTGCTTGTGTCCCCTCAAGCATTTTTCTCAAAGAACCTTTGTAACCAAGCTAGGCACTGATATTTTTACACCAAAATACCTGTCTTGTTTTCAAAGTTGATGATGAAACAGAGACTTGATAAGGCCGAAGAGACACAATCTGAGATGTGTCCCTACATTTCAAAGCAACCTCTAAGTGAAAAACAGTCTTGCTTCATTTCTCCTCTTGATGCCTGTGTGTCCCATGAGAAGTTATATCAAGTTACGTGATTGCCAGATCTCTGATTCTTATTTATAAATGCTCTTTTTTATTTTTAAGGTTTCTAGAATGCTTCCTGGAGGCTTATTAGTTCTGGGTGTATTTATCATTGCAACGCCAGAACTGTCAAAAGATAGTCAGAATGCTTTGCGCAAGGTGAGTAGATTTCCTGGTGGAAAGGGGGATATCTTTAGGTGTGTAGCTGAGTAATTGTCTATCACTGACTTGATTATATATGGTTGTTTGATTGCTGTATTTCTAAAAGCACAAACATTCTGAATTGATGTATAGTTTTGAGACTGAAACTTCAGAAGTGACTGTGCCACGGGCCATGTTTGCTAACTCCTGATGTTTGTTACTGTATTCCCTGAAAGAGGGCATTCTGGCTTCAGGAAGACATCTTCAGGGTTTATATGAAGCTAAAGCCCTGTGGCACAATTGCTGGTCATTCAGGCACGTTAGCTTTTCGTGTCCGAATGAACTGCTCAGATTAGAGGTGTTTGCAGCAGTGAAAGATCTATAGCTCCGACTCCTTTAAGATGGATTTCTTCTATAGGACTAGTGGTGTTTGACTTGGCTCTGGGGTATTGTATTTAAAAACTACTTAGAACACACTACTGTCTGCCAGACTTAGAATGCATTTTTACAGAATCCCAGCATGGTGGGGGTTGGAAGGGACCTCTGGAGATCATCTGGTGCCACCCTCCTGCCCCAGCAGGGTCACCCAGAGCAGGGGGCCCAGGATCACGTTGTCCAGGAGGGTTTGGAATCTCTCCAGAGAATGAGACCCCACAGCCTCTCTGGGCAGCCTGGGCCAGGCTCTGACACCCTCACAGGAAAGCAGTTTTTCCTTCTGCTCAGGTGGAACCTTCTGGGTTCCAGTTTGTGCCTGTTACCCCTTGTCCTGTTGCTGAGTACCACTGAAAAAGAGTCTGGCCTCATCCTCTTGACCCCTGTGAGCCCTTTAGCTATTGATCAGCATTGAACAGATCCCCTCTTGGTCTTCAACTAAACAGCCCCAAGCTCTCAGCTTTTCCTCAGCACAGAGATGCTCCAGTCCTCTCATCTTTGTAGCCTCCACTGGACTCTCTCCAGTAGTTCTGTTTCTCTTGTCTCTATTTTAGTTACAGTATTGGGGTATTTAGTGCCACCTTTAGTTTCTGTTCTGTAGATGTAGGTTCCTTTTATGATTTTTCATAGGGTGAGCATGATAAGTGATTTGAAGATGAGCAGGTTTTGAGGCCTGATGCCCAAGATTCAGCTTTGGCAGCACAATGCAATCCCAACTCACTTGCCAGTACTGAAACCAGTAGCCAACAGAAACAGTGAGCCGTGTCCAGGTGATCAGGGATTGCCAAATTAAAATCTGTGGGTTTTTTGAAGTAGTTTTGCCCAGCTCTTTTTCCTGATCCTCAACTGCTAGGCCTAAAGCTGTATTAATTCAGTGAGAAGTGTGCAAGGTGAGTGTGTGTTGGCTGGCTTTGTTTCTATGGAAGCTGAGTCGAGATTTCACGAGCGACTTTGACATTGGTGCCTGTGTTTCCTGACATTTTAGTGACCTGCAAGCTGTGTTTCCTGTTTATACACAATTAATGATATCCCTTGGACTTAGAATATAGTACAAGGCTGTTTTCCAGAAATTATAATGCAGCATTTTTGTGGAAAAAATCGATACTTTTGTTTTCCTTTTTAGCTGATCTTCTCAGTGGAGAAATCCTTGACTAAAAGGCGGCTGTGGAAGCATGCTGAGGAGGAGAGCTCAGACAGAGCAGCTCTTCAGATTTGCTCTTCTACAAAAAAGTATCCTTTATGAACAAGTTTTATTGAGTGAGTCTGCTGCCCCCAACCTCTTCTCTAGTTATTTCTGAATAAATGATAAATTGGGAGAAGGAAGGTGTCTGACTTCAGAGAGGCATAGCTGAGGAAGTTGAAATCATGAAGTTTCCTAATTAGCCATGAGACTATTGACCCCCTTGTCCTTGCAAAATTGTTATAGTTTCTTACTGTTTGTCTGTGTGGTGGCATCAAATGAGGCCTGCCCCAGTCAGCTTTGATTTGCAGGATTGAAGACAACATCTAAAGTACTGCATCACTTCCTGAGCTTGCTGTTAGTAATGATACCTGTGTGGGAGTGGGGGAGTAGAGGGCAGGTGGGACCCATACTAGTGCTGCAGAAGAATGAGATCAGACAAGGAGAGAATTTTTTTTTCCTTAGGGAATAGAGATGATGGCAAATTGGTGTTTCTCCCTGGGGATACCTATTGATTTTAGTATATTTGTAAGAGATGGGGCAGCAGCACTATGGTAGTTGGAGTTTATAGTCAAATGCTTTTCTGCCTTTTTTTCTTTTCCTTCTTAAACTAATGAAAAGTGAGAACTTCAGAGCATAAATTAGCTCAACGACGAAGTTGAGTAAAGCACCAAGTTATTTGTCCATTGTTCTTACTCCAATTTTTTTTTGCTTTTGACTGAATCTTTTTCTTTAAGTAGCAAAGAGTAGTTTGCCGAACCTATGATGTGCAAGATCCAAAGGTAAGCTCCTCACACTCTGTCAAATACAGCCTGTAATGCATGACAAGTAATGTTTAGGCAAAAAATATGTGTATCTATTTAGAGTTATGTGGTGGTTTGTATTGATGCTTTTATTGCTGCTTTTTTCCTCTCTCAGAGTTCAGCAAAGCCAGCAGATTGGAAGTACCAGAGTGCTCTGTCTGCTTCCTGGTTAGCGTTGGACTGCACCGTAAACGTGAATATTCACATTCCACTTCTTGCTACCTCACCCAACCACGACTTGGAGAAGAATACCAAGGTAACTAACCAGCTGCACTGGTTTTGTAGTTGGTCTCTACATGACTTTTTCTGTTGAAAACTAAAGGAGAGGGAAAAATCCGAACAGTGTGCATGGAGGAGTGGGACTAATCAGCGGAGAATGCTTGCCAGTTTTTCCTATTTAAATATAACTCAAAGCTATAATGAAGCTTTCATAGTATAAAAATTGTGGGTGGGTTTTTTTTCTGCCATGCTTAGTGCTGCCAACTTCCTTTCCTCAAAATTATTTAGCAATTGTCATGAGCATTCCACTAAAGTCTTTTCTGCTTCCCCTAGTGAAATGTTTCATCCAGTTAGAACAGGGCTATGGGGTGCTTTCCAGAGGAGGTGGCTTTCAGCAGGCTGCATCTCTCAATCAACTGAAAAACCAAATTCAAAAATTCAGTATTTTGAATTGCTTGTTTCTTAATGGATCTATGCTGAACGTGTTGGGTTTATGATTGAGCTTCAGAACAACATACAGACAGATTTTTTCAGAGATTTTAAAGCTCTCTTGGAGTAACTGTTGAAACATGTATATCTGTAGCTTTCAGCATGATACCATCCAACTACTTCAGTGAAATTCTCTTTCTTATGAGACTTTGGTGTTTTCACTTATTTTATAGAACGGGTTAAATCGATGGTCCAAACAGATAGAAGACAGTGTTTTTCTGATCAATGGACAAGTTAAAGATGATGATACAGAGCTACTGGAAGGGCAGGTGAGTACCAAACAACAAGGAATTGAACTCTGATAGATTTGTAGGTAGAATCTCCAGTGTGATAAAGCATTGACTGAGACAGCTTCTGTACAGTGTTTGTTGATCTAATTGGTTATTTCAGGTAATTAATGTACAGAACTGCTTGTGTTCCCATTCTCATTGCTGCACATTCTCTGCTTCGTCCTCTGGCAATGTCAATTGTATGTGAATTCTGACTACAAATTTTTCTATATGCTTCTCCTCGTTGAAGAACATGAGTAAGGTGTGAAAGTAGGTGATGAGATTTCTAAGATCTACATATTTAACAAAGAGTGGAAGCACCTCCTTTGGCTGGTGATCTCTGTTTAGTTTTGTAATTGTATTGGTGTGGCTGTTTTCTGTGTGCTATTTTCCTTTCTTAAAGGCTATGAACTAGGGCACCTCTTAAAAGACTTTGGTTTGTTTGGGTTTTTTTTCCTTTCATGACACAGATTTTTTTGTTTTTATTTTATTTTTTCTCCCTCAGAAAAAGTTAAGAGGAAACACTCAGTCCAGCACTCAGTTTTCTGATGTCAAGGTTCTGACACAGCTGGTGAGTATTTAATGGTTTGTAAAGTATAACCACGCTGTTACCTTATAAAATAGAATAATAAAGTCAAACAGCATTCGGAATTATAGTTTAGAAACCCAGCTTACTTAATCCTAAGACTTTTTTTCCCCCCCTGCCATGGATATTGATTATGAAACTGATTGTGGACAGATCTATGTATTTCATGTCTCTAGATACACAGCTGGTGTGACAAACACATTGTGAAAGAACCACACAGTAGAACTGCAAAGAAAAACTGGTTATAGAAATGAAGTCCTGCCAGCTATTTGATTTGGAAGTAGGTTACCTGTATGTACCTGCATATGCTGATTTCAAGATGACTTTATATCATCCTGAAGTTCAGAATCCCCCCCCCCCCCATGCTTCAGCTTGCCATGGCTACCTATAGACATCTCTTTGAATGCTTTTGCCTGAAGCTCAGCTGCTAGTTCTGAAGGTAGCTCTATGGAGCTGAATCATAAGCTGGAGCTGTCAGGTCTGTGTCAAGAGTTTCCTCTCCATCACAGATTATGTTGACTTGAACCCTGAATTATGTGCCCTGGTCTAGGCCCTGAAATCCAGCTGTGTCCAGGTGTTGTTTTGTAGGCTTCTTGCATAGCCAGTCCATCCCATTTTGTCAGGTAGTTGCTGGATTCTCTGAAGTTGTGTTTAGCAGACCTTCTAGAAATGTATAAAATGCCCTCTTAGAGCCTTGATGAGTATCTTCACTTCTTTCATTATTCCATTATTCCAGTGGTTAATTGCCTTGCAGCAAAGACAGCTTTGTATTTTGGCAGAGGTAGATCACACAAGGGCTCATTGCTGGCTCATGGTGAACTGGTCCTCCAGGACTCCCAGGTCCTTCTCTGCAGAGCTGCTGTCCAGCAGGTCAAACCCTCCCCTGTACTGGTGCAGGGGGTTATTCCTCCCTAGGTGCAGGACTCTCCACTTCCTGTCGTTGAAATTCATGAGATTCCTCTCCTACCAAGTGTTGCTGGCTGGCAGCACAGCTCTCATGTGTCAGCCACTGCTCCCAGTTTTGCATCATCAGCAAACTGGCTGAGAGTTCACTCTATCCCTTCATCCATCTCACTGATGAGTGCGTTGAACAAGACTGGACCTGGCCCTCATCCCTGGGAAACTCCTGGAATAGTAAATACTTTTTCCATAATGGAAAAGGAGGGAGATTTTCAGTCTAAACTAAGAAAAAAAAAGTTAGTTAGAAATTATAAGGGAAAACAATTTATCTGTAAATATCTTAAGGTCTGCTATTAATTTCCTAGGTCTGTTTTTTGTTAATTATGCTGCAAGTGCCTTGGTAAGGAGACAAAACTGAAACATGTTTGTTTTTCAGTCCCAGGGTTCAAGTCATAGATCAACAGCCACGGTCCAGGTCTGCAGTGGCTCCATCAACCTCAGGGGGGCTGTGAAATGCAGAGCCTATGTACATAACAACAAGCCAAAAGTTAAAGAAGCTGTTCAGGTAGTGAAAAGGTTGTTACTTCATCAGTGATATTGTTCAATATTGTTCCAACAATTTTCCTCAGCTTTTCATTTCTTTTGGATTTTAATTCTTTTGATATTAGCTGCTCTTTAGTAGACGTTTAAAATTCTATTCAGAGTTTTTATTGTCTGGGAAAAACTATTCTTTCAACATTAATTAAACCTATTGGAGACTTCTTTGGTTGTTTCTTACTAGTCAGATGCTTTGCAAATGGCTTTTATATTACTCCTGTTTTCTCTTTCTCCTTGCAGGCTTTGAAAAGAGACATAATAAACACGCTGAGCGACCGCTGTGAAATACTGTTTGAAGATCTGATTATAAATGAAGGAACTCACAAAAAAAGTAGGAATTAAAAATAAAACCAGCTTACGATTGCAGTGAATTTTGGTTGTGGCAGAAAATTCTGTTGATGCACTGAATTTCCAGTATGGTTAGAGCAGAGTTAAAACAAATGGAGCAGTTTCTGTTTGGCAGCCTTGACTTGTTTGTCAATGCAGAGGGGTTTTGTCAAGTTCAGTTATATTCTTTGTGGCTTTCACACAAAATTTGTGCTCAGTTGTCATGAGTGCAAAATGCAATTTCAACTTCTGTAATTTTTAAGAATTCTGTAGTTGAAATTCCTGTCACTGATTTTCTAACTAACTTGAGCACTTTATATTTTAATTATTTCCTTTTAAATCACCATAGAGCATTCCTGTTAATGCTGTAGAAGGCAAAAACTTGGTAGCGTTAAAAGAACCAGCTGGACTTGGCCTTCTGTATTCTGATATCACTGTGTAACACATGCTAGTGGATATGAGCTCTGAAGTTCAGTACTTGATGTCCACTGAGTTAAATATGGCATTGTACGTGGTGATTATGATGTAAAGAAGTATCATGATTATTTGTTTTTATCTAATCCTACAAATAGATCATAATTATGTTAAAAGTTAAAGGGGTAAATGCTGAGCCCAGATCCCCTAGCTCATGCTGGGTGGTTTTTCAGACTATTTTGAGACAGTGCAGTGGTATCAAGTTATGTTCTTGTGTTGTTTTGATGGTTTCTACGTTTTAAATCAAATGTCTTTAGTTAATTGAAGTAGCAATTTGAAGACCTTGTGTAAAGGAAAGCCTTTCAAAAGGTGCTACCTCTGATAGTGATTTTAGACAGAATAGAAATGGAAACAGGTCAACGCGTCAGGAGAAATGATTCACGTAGGGAATTAGCATTTACTTTAGGATAACGTGGTTTGTTTTGGCATTACCCAACTTTATCCAACCTCCCCGATTTAAACTTGCTATTTTCAAGTCCCTGCAGTTTTCAGTTTACTCTTTAGGTGGCACCCATACCTTGGGGCTTTACGGCACAAAGCAGCCTACTGCTTGCAGTCCTTTGTGGTGTTGAAATCCTGTTCTGTTCTGCGTATGCTCTGCTCTGCAGTCTTTCCCAGAGTTCTTTTGCTAGTCATTCTAACCATGAAAGTGGGGGGGGGGGGGGGAAAACCTCCCTGTCTAACATATTATGGTCTGTTTTGGAGGTTGCTTGAGTATTTCTGGAGAGACTAATGTAAGAATGTAAATCAATATAAGGCAAAACTTTCATCAGATGGTAACGACTAAACGAGCCGTGCCTGAAAGTGGGATTTTGACATGGCAACCTTGAGCAGCTCTGTTGCAATAGCTTTATCTTACGGTCAGAGATTAATGAGGGATCTTACCACAACTGGCAAGGCTTTTATTTGGATGGTATTTTTTTTCCCCTCCCTTTTTCTTTTAGATTTCGAGAGGGCGTATCACGTCTTGCCTCAGAGACTGTTTGTCCCTGTTCCTGGATCCAGTGTGATGCTCAGCGATTATAAGTTTGGCGATGAGGCCGCCGGAGAAGTTCAGGAACGTTTTGTTGAGATGTTGGATCAATCTGTGCAAGCTGAAGATATTCATTTAGCAGAGGAAATAAGCACAGGTAAATCCAGTGTCTGAGAACGGGGCTTGCGACAGTACTGACTAATGGCATAGGTCAGTCTTACCCAGATACGGACGTGCCTCAGGTTGGCTCGCTTCCTAGCGAGGTCTAAGGGTTTCTGTCAATCTAATTACAGGGTAAATATGTTGGTGCAAAGCAGTAAGAGTTCGTGCAGGTTTTGTGTTTGGCTTGTAACTCTCCTCTCAGATATTTGGCTCTTTCGCCGCATTATTTGTGCAGCCATGGTTGCAGTTCCTGAATGACAGAAGATACGTAAATATATAGATGGTCAAACAGGGTTTGCATACATTACTCTGTGCATGAGTTAAGGGTGATCCTGTATTGGCAAATAAACTGTAAGAAAAACCTGTGAAGCTTTATATTCTGGTTACTTTATTAGTAGTTCAACTTTCCTGCCTGAAGAGCAGTAGTTATGATACTACTCAGTGTAAGAACATGAGACCTTTAGTAAAGCCTGCTGGTTTTTTCACTACATATTAAAAAGTACATGTGTAGTGTAATATGTCTTTCAGGAAGTCTCCTTCTCTGGAGATTCCAAACCCACCTGGACACTGTGATCCTGGGCTCCTTGCTCTGGGTGACCCTGCTGGAGCAGGGGGGTTGGATGAGGTGGTCTCCTGAGGTCCCTTCAAACCCCCACAATTCTGTGATTTTGTGATCTCATGCTAAAACCTGACTCTTTCAAAACTACAAAGTGCCTTTCTTTGTCTGGGTGGTTTAATTCGTGTATCTAATGCAGTGGCCAAAACTGAAATCAACCCAAATGGAAAGAAAATTGAGAGCTTTTCCTTTTCTACTGAATGTCTTACAACTTCATGACCTGATTGTGAGGCTGTTAGATTCTTGTGGGGTTTGTTGGTTGTTTTTTTTTGGTTGGGTTTTTTGGGGTTTGTGTGTGTGTGTTTTTTGTTTGTTTGTTTTTCTTCCATACAACTTTCATTTCAATGTAGGAATCAAATCTGTAGTTGAAATGCATCTAATAATACTTCCTGTGATCTTACAGGAGAGATTTATTTTCTTCCCTTTTCCTGCATCAATGTGAATATGGGCTACAGGTTACAGCTTCATAATATACATTTAAAAAACTCCAAACAAACAACACTACTAATTGTCAGATAAGAACTTTGGTCACTTTTTGGTGTTGGTATTTAGGGACAAAAACTGGAGACTGTAGCCCTGAGTTTGCTGTGTAGGGTGAGCTGTGATTACTGAGTTCTCCTTGACCTACTTGTTTGCTTGGAGGGTTTTGTTGAGTTTCTTAATTCCAGAGCTAACCATAAATTGTTAGGTCTTTCTAAACAAAGCAGTTTTCCCAGGTTTTAACTAAACCTGTTAGCAGTGAATCTGACTCATTATCTCAAGGAGTAAAGGATGCACAGCTCAAGAACATCAAGAAAAACAGGAAAGCAAATAAAATTCTCTCTTGCATCATAAGAGTGACTTTAATAATCCTAAAGCGAGTTCTTGCTGAGCTTTGAGGAATTACTATAACTTGGGGCAGCCAATCAATATTGTTGTAATAGTGGAGATAGGTGTGGGAGGGAGAGACCAGATGATTCAGTTTGGCTTTGTGTATGTAAGGATTTGAAGGTGGAAAGAAAGCATGATTAGAGGAACAGCTATGCTATTCTGATCACATTCAGTGGTGTAAAATGATGTCTGGGTAGTTCACAAAATGAGTTTGTGTGTTCTTGTAGCCTGCTGGTTATAGAGATAGGTGTGGGGTGATTTATTTTCCTTTTTGAAAAGTAAATTAAAGTAGGTGCATAGCAGAGGGGGGAAAAAAACCATACAAAGAGGATTTCAGAAGAAACTGAGAGACTGGCCATGTCCCAGTGAACACCATAAAGTTTGTCTGCAGAATGGTTTCTGTTAATGGTGATGATAGTGATCATGTTATCAGCACAACACTCTTCAATTCTGATAATGATTATTATGACATTATTAACTTCTGCTTTATTTATATGCTTTTACTAACACCCTGAAGGCAGCTTGAGAAACTTGATTTGTAAAAGTGTTCTGCGTGGCAAAGAAAAACATTCATTTTGCAGTTTGATTTTTATTGCCACTCTGGTATGAAGCATCTGAGTCGTGCTCTAAATGTGTTTTTGTGACCTAAGGAGAGTTTGGGGGTTCCCTCGTGTAAAGGCTTTTTCAATGTGTCTTTCCAATTTGGGTAGAGTTTGTTGTTTCTCAAAGCTTAGTTCTGTCTTTATTAGTAATGGTCAATTCTCACTAATGGTGTAAAAATTGGTTTGTAGGGAATTTTGACATCAGCCTTTCTGTTTGTGTCCTGATGATTCCTGTGGTCTCAGACACCCCAGCCTTGAATAAGCCAAGAATTCTATCCATAGTGAAGTTCTGGGGAAGGTTTGCTGATCAAAAGAACTGTTTAAACTTCAAGAACATAAGCAACTTTTGAAATAATTTCTTTTCTTTTTTTTTTCCTGATCTTTAAAATATGCACTTGAGAAGAAGAGAATCTAATCAGTATAGCCAAAAGATTATTTTTTTTTAAACAGCTTTTAATCAAAACATATGAAATAAAGGTATTTTGAGAAGGTTAATTTTCTGTGCTGACTTAGCACAGCCTCTGCTGCTGTCTCCTACAGTTTTATTCTCTTGATTCCTTGCACAACACTCCAGAGAGGTCACTCCTGGATCATGCTAAAATCGTTACATGGAAAATAGAAAGTAAAACCTCATCTATTTATAATTAAAAGATATAAACAGCTCTAACACTGGAGTTTCAAGGTATTTAGTGCTTTAATACAAGCTCTGCATTTATGATTGGCTTTACTAAATCCTTGGTGCAGGGGGTGGTGTGTTAAATACCCTGAGTGGATAAACATAAATAAGACTTCAGCAGTGGTAATCACTTCCCTATCTTTGTTAGCAAATTGAAGAATTAATGAAGAATTAAGGATTCATGTTGTAGTCCTAAAATAAAAGGTCCTTTCTCCACCCTGCAAAGCCAATCAATGCACAGAGCTGAGGTATTTGCTTTATTTTGGCTCTGCAGAGACAGATGCTGGGTGACAAATTGCAAATCCAGCCCCTGTGAACTCAAACAGCAGCAGGTTATATACAGTACAAATAACAAAGAAATTCTATATAATTGCTTGTGTGTTTTTTTTTACATTGCAAAGATCTTTGTACAGATGCTTCTGCTATTACCTAATTCATTACACTATTACATAATTCATTCTGCTAAGGTGGTTCTACATTTACATTTAAATTCTCCTCTGAGAGGTGTGGGTTTTAGTATTAAAAACCCCAGAGGTTATGTTGGGGACACCTCAGTGTTTCAGTCTTTCTCCCAGTCTGTCTTTGGTTTACATAAAGAATCCAGAACAAAGCATTAGCTACAGAGGTTGACAGAATTTTGCTGTCTTTAGATGCTGCTCCTAATTCCTGTGTCTCGTTCCTGGTTATTTTAACTTTTGAGGTCATTCGGTCCTTGAGTCACAGGGCTCTTCCAGTCTTGTTACCCTGGTTTCAGATCAGTTTGTTATATGCTTATTCAGCCTGAAAGTTTTTAACCTTATCCTTCCGACATCAGTATAACTGGTACTAGAAAGCATCTGCTTTTGGAAACCTTGTGCCCTTTATCCTACAGCTGCTTCACGTCCGAGTCTTCCATGGCATCATGGCATAAACGCCTTGGGTAATAGCTCAGGGGTGTTCCTCTCTTCTTTCTTTTCCTCATTCTGTTTTTAATTCCCCGGAGTGAAGGAGCATTGCTGCCTCGATGCGCAGCTTCCAAAGCTACCTTCAGAAAAGGGCAACAGTTCTTAGGGAGCTGCAAGGAGACATCAAGTTAGAGGGCACAAAACCTTCCTGCTTGCTGGTCGGAACTAAAGCAGAAAGAAACCTGCTGGATCTACACTTCAGAGGTGACCCAAGAAATCACTTTTAGAGAAGCCAATCACGTGTTATTTTAGGGAGGTAAACTCTTGTAGTTTGGAGAGAATGTGGTGCTTTTACTGTGCTAGGTAAGGTACTTAGAAAGCTATCTTGCAGCTATAATTCATTTACTCCAGCTGGAGGATTTCTCCTTGTACTTTAGGCAGATGAAGGTGTTTGCTTTTTTTTTATTATTATTATTTTATTTTTTTTTTATTTTGTCAAAGAAAAAATAATGCTGGAACTTATTGTGAGCTCGTTGTGGACCAGTGGGCTTCAGACATACTGGATAGCTTCTCTTCAGAAACCCCCCCTGGCTTTGCAATGCTGTGTCCTTATTTGTGTTTTACACCTATGTGCAGTTAGCAGAGAGATCTCCAAGCAATGTTTGTGCTTAATGCCTGCAGAGTTACGTGTGTATTTCTTGCCATCCTGGCAAGCTTCATATTGGACAGTTATTAGCTGCCTTGTTGTTGTACATCCTAAACAAAATCAGTGGGTTCAGGGGTAAAACCACCTAAAGACAGGTCCTAGATGTCTAGTTTGAGTGCTTTTGTGTGGCAGCAGATCATGCACAAATGTGGCTTCAGATTTGGAAGGCCGTTGTGCACCTGACTCATCTTAGATGACAGAAACAACCTTTCTGATCATACCTCCAGATCATGCCTTTCCCCGACAGCTAATGATATGCTTAGAGAAAGTAGCTTTCCATGACTCACTTTCATATGAATCACACAGCGGATGTGGCTTATTACTCAAGCATATAGTTTGTGATGTATAGGTGATGATTGACAAGCCCACTCTGGAGACAGGAGATCTGGTTTGATTTAGATCACTACTCGATGGAACTGCTAAGGCTTGGTGCCTGGAACTGCTGTGGGTTTTTCTTCTTCATCTGAAGAAGAGTCTGTTAGATTTTTTTTTTTCCTTACCTTAGCATGCCAAATCTGTTCTTCCTGAAGATATCCAGATCTCACTGCGATAGCACAAACCCTTTCTTTGGCTGTTTATTTGTCCAGAAGACATCTGCAGCTACAGCAGGTACCGAAAGCAGAACTTTTGACAAGTGATGCCTTAGGAAACTGTCCTGGGAACAGGAATGCACATGGAAGACCTTTAGTCCACCACCATCAAGTAGCCTTATCACCGAACTGCCTAGTCCAACGCGTGCTTGCTCTGTGTGGGGCAAACAAGCAAGTGCAGCTAGAAACCTTGAGATTGATCTCCTTTCTCTTCTCCTCCTCTCTCACAAGCTGGATGTAGCCGAGTGATTAGGGAAATCTTTGGGAAGGAAATAGAAATGGGTTTGAATCCCATCAGTCAAGCTTTCTCACATCCTGGCTGAGCAGTCCAAGGATTTAATAATTGTTCCAGAGGGGAATGCATCATCTAGGCCTGCTCTGAAAGGGGATTTTTGAGGGGATCTTGGAAAAAAATGCTTTCTGTGCTTTCAAAATAAACCATTCATGGCTCTGGGGTAGGGAAATGACACTGGGCTCATTCTTTCAGTGGCAGGGGGTTTTGCGTGTAGCCTGAACTCTGGGCAGGTGGTTTTGAAGGGAACACTTTGATCTTGGAAGGTGGTTAATGGGTCATTTTGGTGGTTCTCTCAGAGTAGCCAAATTCTCCCCAGGTTATGTAAAGGGGGTGGGATAACATTATTCTGGAAGCAGGGTGCAGAAAGTGAATTTTGGAAGAACTCCTCATTCCCAAATGTATTTTTTCCTCTTTATTTTTATTCTTCCAGCCAGATAGAACAGTTCAGTACTATGCTGTTGCTACTGTACCATTTCTACCGTGACGAACTGCTTGGAGTTGTTGGCCCTTTGCAGCAATTCAGCTGCAAACCACAACTGTCAGCTTTTCACCTGGTATTTACTTCTTCATTTCCACGCAGTTGATGTTTGTGCGGTTGCTGACGGCACGGATGACACGCCGCCCAAAGACCTGACGAAGGCAACGTTGCTGGTGAAGCTTCAGCAGAATATGGGTACGTCGCTCCCCCGGCCTGTGCTGTGACAATCCTGAAACTGTCAGCCCTTCCAGTGCTTTTAGCTTCCACAGCATTATGCATAAACTGGTGAGATTAATGCAGTGCTTCTGTAAAATGAGTTCCCGGTTCAGTATTGTAGATGAGGGGTGTTTCTGGAGAGGAAAGAGCCGTGGCCTGCTGTTGGAACAAACCCAGCATTCACATTCATTCAGCCTCCACAAAAGGCTCATGTAACTTTATTTCTTTTTTTGGAGAGCCACCACTTCTATAATTCCCAATTCAAACAGAGTTGAATGGCTTTGTCAAGTAGGTGTCCATAAATCGGCTGGTGACTCGCATCTCCTTCCAGAGCTGACAAATCCATATGGGCTTGGGTCAGTTGTCAGCCTTGGTAACTCAGGGAATGCCAGCTACAGAACCCATCTCTCAAATACAACAACTCTGTGATACTTCTTCATCCAGATCTCTGTCTGCTCTTAGTGCAGTTCTCTTTGCTGCCAGCTTTGACTGTCTTTTTATTATACTTTAGTCAACAAAGCTGTAACTTTTGTTTTCTGTTAATTCTTAGAAGTAGAACATGGTAACTGCAAGATTAAAGAGTAGTAGCAGTAAATACATGTTTGTTCTGGATGTAAAAATGTTTTCCCTTGAATCATCACTAAGGTGGTTGTTTTTTTCTGTCATCTTCTCAACTGCGTCAGTAACAAGGGTGTTAATCAAGAGTAAAATGACTGTTGTACTACACAGACTTATGCAGTAGATGTAGTCCCACATGGAAAAGAAAACTTAATAGCTTTTGTTTCTTAAAGCTTACAATTTTTATTCTTCTTCCTAGTCTGATTGTGCCATAGTGCAGTCAGGGCATTGTTTTCTGGGCAGGCCCTGGCCTAGGTACTACAGAAGAAAGCAGTCAGCTGGGTTTCTGGAAGGATCCTGCTCTGCTGAGGAATTTTACGTGAAGCTTTTATAATTGAGTTGCCTGACATGGTAGCCTTAGATTTAGACTTGGCAGTGGTAGATAGTTGTTGGGGTGGCTCTCATTGTTTCTCCTCCTGCGTGTGGTTCACCTTGCCCCTGCTTTCCACACCCTAGAGCCGCTGATGACTGTGCTGCTCTCACTGCTCACCCAGTGCCTTTCTTTTGTCATTTTAGGTGTGGTCATAGCAGCTGCTGTCGCAGTCTTTGCATCGATCTTCTCTTTCAATTACTTCAGTGATTAAGCTCGAGCAACCAGGACTTGGTGGAAGTATTGGCCGGTTACAAGATGGAAACACCCGTGCGCGGTATAGAAATAATGAAGAGGTGTTGCCCAAGTGCCACCATTTAGATGTGCAATGTAGATTGGAATGATAGGTTCAGGTACCTTGCTCCAGCTTGCACTTACTACATCAAGCAGAATCATGTGATTACAGTATCAGGTAGAAGATGAATCAAATTTACAAGAAACTAAACTCTGTATGAATTAATGATAGTATTGGTTTCTAGAAAGATCACTTGAACCAATAGAGAACCTTCATTTTCTCCCTACTTTCTCTTTTAATGCAAAATGCTGCTACTGGTGTTTTCTAGGCCACGAGTAGGACTGGTGTAGTTACCTGGTATGACAATCCTTGCTTTAAAGGTTCCTTCGCTAAGAGAACTCTCATCTCATTAAAATTAATTGGGGGGGGAATATTATATTTAATGAAGTCTGCATTGTACCATACGCATTGTTTTAGATTAATATTAATTAACTAGCACAATAGGTATACAAATAGTTCCTAGGAGTTTCAAGACTAGACCAACTCAGCCTGTAAATACCTTATTTCAAGACCTGGAGGACTCAGAAATCACTGAAATGTGTAGAACTCTTGAGATGTGTATCTGCCACCTCTTACTCGGTGACTTTTGAGTGAGGATTTCTTTGTCCAGCTCTGATTCACTCCTCATTCTCTTGGAACATCAACTGTTGTGGCAACAGCTACATGTAGGCAGCCCTTGTGGATTGTCTTGTAGATACATGCAAATTGTCCAAACTGTTTGCTAATCAGGATTTTTAGATAATAAACAGCTTGCCATTATGAGATACTCTCCTGGGTGTGTTCAGTGATAACATTATTGTTCATTTACCACGAGAAGAGTGGAAAAAATTCTAGTAGGGTTAATGAAGATAATTCGTATATGAAATGTGATGTTTACTTGGATCTGAAGTACAACAGGAAAATAATTCCAGATCTTAGGGCATTTTAATACTCCTGCAAAGTTGTTTGGTTTGGTTTTGGTTATTTTTTGTATAAAGGCACTGGAACACTAAGCAAAAATACGAAGGATTTGGTTCTAAAGAATAATCAAAGATGTACTGGGATGCTTTTAATAAAAGGCAACTATAAGAAAGGCCTCTTAATTGCCTCACCTATGTGTTCTGGTTTTACATCTTTGGCAAAAGAGCTGCCAGTACTGTTGTACTAGAGTTTCGGAGCACAGCATTGGTCTTTAGGGCTCGGTGTCGCTCAAGCAGGGCCTCTGGAAGGGAAGTGAGAGGGGTCCTGGAGGTTCTGTGCTTGGCTGCTGCTACATGTTTCATGGATATGTATGGTTTCTGTGCAGGTGGGGGGAGTCGGTGGGCAAGGTAGAGTTGTGCTGGTACGTTTGGTTCCCAGGGAGGTCAAGTGCTCTCCAGAAAATGAAATGAGGAACGTGTTTCAAAATGTCACAGAATCACAGGACATTAGAGGTTGGAAGGGACCTTGAAAGGTCACCTAGTCCAGGATCACCCAGAGCAGGTCACGCAGGGACGTGCCCAGGTGGGTTTGGAATCTCTCCAGAGAAGGAGACATTATGCTTGTTTTAAACATTGCTCTGCTAAAGTCTATTAGAAGGAGGAGCAGGGGGGTAAAGAGAAGAAAGAAGTTTGTCTTTCGTTTCTCTCTTCTTTTTTTTTTCTTTCTCTATTTTGGGCTGTGTGTCTGGGCTTTCAGAGCAAAAATGCAAAATGCTTATTCTGTAGTTGCCTCTTGCTCAAAATACAAAGCCATAGAAGTGAAGTGTGGCATTTCAGATGGTTAAGTATCTTACACCAGAGAAAAATCATCATGAAACACACTTCCAATAGTTCTTGTCTAGCACCTGTGATGTAAAAATTAGAGCTTCTTTAGAGGTATTATTCCATTGATCCCCTAGCAAAGAACTCGCTTTATCTTCCCCCCACCCCCTGCAAGCTTATTCAGTGTTGAGTAAATGATCCTTTTCTCTGTGGTGATCTCTTTTCTCAGGCTGTCGGATTAATCCTTCAGTTTATACCTAACTAGGATCTGTGGAAGGCTAATTTTCCAGTTTGAGGTTGGAAGAAGGCAAAGAAAGAACTTGCTTTGCATGAGATTTCTGCTTTAGTATGGGAGGCTGCACTTAACTGTCATCTGTGCCTAAGAAAATAATTTAACCCTGTCAAAATAAAAAAAAAGAGTAATTTGACTTGTATCTACAGATTGAGGCTTCCAGTCACCCTGCCATGAGGAAATAGTGAATGGAGAAGAAAGCAGGTTCTGGCTTGTCTGAGAATGACAGAACTAACCAGGAGGGGATTTCATTGTCACCTGCCCCATGCTTTTTGTACTGGTAGCCATTGATAACGTAAGAAAATGAGTTCCTTAAGAAAAACAATAAGGTTCGTGTAAGAAAAAAAAGGAAAACGACCTTTTAAAAGTCTATTTCTTGTCTGTTTCAAAAATATACTTGAAAATATATTTTACAAGTATATTTTTTTCATGTAGGTTTGTCCTTTTTCTGTCCTGTGCAATCTGGAGCTTTCAGTCTGTGAAGACACTGCTGGGACTGGAATTGAGCTTGGTTAACTCATATCCAGGACTGCAGATAGAGTTTTAGTATAACGTAAGAGTCTGGAGGAACATTTGGGACTTCCACATCTGAAAAATCTTCTGAGTTCTGAAATTGATGTTATGGGATAATTTTACAGAAACATTATTTTCTGTGCTCTGTAGCTTTAAAAGGTAGTTTTTAAAAGCCTCAGTGGTCTGGTACAGTGAGGCACATCCAAGGAGTGGCATTTGATGTACTGAAAACAGACATGCTTCTATTCCTAGTCTGATCAGCAGTGACAGCACTGGTTGTTAGGTGTCACCCCTCTCCTCCTCCTTTGTGTGAGAGTATTTGAGGGTGCTCAGGGTCTTGGTGACTTGGGGTCAAAAGGAAGAGTTACTGTGTCTGATGGTGACAGGAAAGCTGCTTCCCCATGTGCCTATTGAAACACTTGCTTTTTATTACCCCAGAATGTTCATGTAATAGTGTGGTGTTGGAGTCAAGCCTCACTTTTTTGTGTTTAAGTTGTTTGGGTTTTTTTGTGTGTGTGTAGAAATATGGATGACTGCAGTAATCGGGGCTTTGCAACTTCATTAGTCACAAGCTTCTGTTGAGGCTTGACATCGTGTGTGTGTGTGTGGATTTCTCCTTTGAAATTGCAGGTTGAAGGAAATCCTGCTTAAGCATGCTTAATCTGGCTCTTAAATTGGACTGCCAGTGTCTTCCTTACAACCAACTATAAAGGTAGTTTCTGGGGAGGTTATTGTTTATTGTTTGTCAGGGTTGTTTGGGTTTTCTTTCCACCTGGTTTCTGGAAGAAATGAAGCTGCTTGATCTGCAACCTAATAATTTTTGATCCAAGTGTGATAAAGAGGGAAAGTTCTCAAGAATGTTAAGTTCCCTGGGTGGAGATGATATGGTGTGTAGAGGGGAGAAATTTTTCATGCCTCTTCTTTAAAAACATCTCATCAAAAAATACAAGACCAATACTGTCCCGCTGCTCAGGTAACTGGTTGTATTTGTGATGATAGAAGTTAATTCATTGTTTTCTGGATAACCTGGTACAAGATCATCACATTTTCATAATGTTGGATGTACCTGCGAACGGTGGCTTTCTGAAGAGTGACCTGCTGATGGAAATGACATGTTAAGGTGCATGTGATTTTTAGCTGAGGGATCAACATCATGCTTGAGTAAGGGAAAAAAGGGAGAAACTTTATTCCACCTCAAGTTCCTCCAGAAAAACTTACAGAATCATTAAGGTTGGAAAAGACCTCTAAGATCATCAAGTCCACAGTCTTGCGTTCGGAGATTTGCAACGCAGAAAGTACGATGTTTTGGGAAGATGCTGCTTGAATTTTTGGTGGAATGAACTAAGGAATTGTTTTAGAGGTTAGAGAAGATTCTACATTTAAGATGTGATAAGGAACTTGGCTTGTATTGCTTAGTGTACACGAGGTGAGGTTTCTAGGGCTCTATTAAAACACTAATCCATGGCAGAACGATAGTAAAAGTAGAAATTCTGTAGCATTTTGATAGTCCCTAAAATTGGAAAAACAAAGGCAGATTTTCTCTTTTAAATAATGGGAAAAAAAAAAAGGCAGAAGTTGTGTTTAGATACTTTTGAAAGGGAATCTCACAACTCCTTCAGTAATGTTTTACGAGATTGTATTTCCCAAATCTTTATGAGTAGAATGATCTTGTTGTGCAGATCTGTCAGAAAGTTGTGTTAACTTTCAGCTGCTGTTGTGATTTTTTCCATGTGAGTGAAAAGAGGAGGTAAAAGAAAAAAAAAAAAGTTTAAAAGAGTGGCAAGAACCTGCTTTTACTGTGTGGGTTATATCCCTGCAGAAATGGGTTCCCGGGTCCTGGCCACTCAGTTCTGAATTCTCACCAATCCATGTGCAGGGTTCTGCAGGGTGAGGTTTCTGTGGTGGGATCCTGACCTGAAGCAAAACCGAAAGCTCCCGCTCTGAAGCGAGGAAAACGTGAAACTATCAAATCAAAACTGGTGAGTCATCTGAGTCCTAAAAATAATCTTTACCGTTTGGATCACCTCAAATGTTAGCAGCAAAATCGTGCTTGGATAAGAGGCAGCTATTTCTGTCCCCAGAGTAAGGTGTAGCTATTTCTATCCTCAGAGTAAAATTCAGCCTGTGGCTTTGCCAGCGCGCAAAAGAAGTCGCTGAAATGCTGCTGAAGTTGTGTTGTCTTGTATCAGAACTGGAGGAGCTGGGCTTTTTAGACTTACAGAGAGAGGAAGGTTTGTAGTGAGCTTACCCTGTGTCTTCCTCTCAAATGGTTTGTTAATTGTAGTTCTCAGCAGCGTCCCGTCAGCAAAGCTCCAAACTTGGAGTTCAGTAAATGTCTGATGTGCTCGCTAAAGTTTCCCCTGCTTGTCAGGTGAAGGTTCTGTGCTACCAACATATTTCACACTTCCAGTGGCAGGTTTTGAAAGCTGTTAAGCTTTATTTGGAGTTATTACATAAGCACAATATATATATTTTCAGTAACTGGCAGACATCTTCAATGTTACTATTCGGAACATGGGGTGACAATGCCTGGATAACGTGTCTGTTAGCTGGTGGGGTGACAAACTCGTGGAAGCGCTGAGCTAACTTCTGTATTTTGGTGGATATTGAAAATTAAATGCAGAAGCATGAAATGTCCTAGATACTTAAGCCATTTAGGAATGCAAGGACTTGGGGCTCTGGGTTTGTCTTTCAGGCTGCTGGATGAGCTCTTGTTCCTACTGAAGTCAGTAGGAGCGGATCTGGGGAGCGCCGGGAGTCACCGTAATTCCAGAGCACGGAGATGGCTTTTTGTGTGTACAGGGGAATGGATCGGTCCTGTTCCTGTGGAAGTTCTTCTTGTGCTTCACAGAGATGGCCGTGGGCCCTCAGTTTTTAAATTATTGATTTTTTTTTTCTCCTTGATTTCTTAGAGGTCACCAGTATCATCTGTTCTTCTTACGACTTGTGGCTGGCATAGAAATAATTATGTCCAGGACTGCCAGCTGTATGTGAGTTAAGTAAAATTCACATGCTAACAATTAAGCAATTCTGATATACGTGTATCTTACAAATAAGTTAGCAAAGACAGCCTTCTCTAAATGATACGGGTGCTACTGGGGTTGATTTACAACATACTGAGGAGGAAAGGGAGGCAGCGAGGACTATGGCTCTCTAATTATTCAACATCTTGCTCGTCTGTGTTGCCATTTCCCAGTGCCGGAAGCTCCCTTTCAGGCAGCAGCCCGTACTCGTTTAGGAAAGACTCCACATCCACGGCAAAAAACTCCTCGTTGAATTGTTCCGACACGCTAATGAAATTGCTGAGAAGCTCCCCGCCCTTGTAGACGAGGAGAGTGGGCAGCACTTCGTTGGAGAAGCGGTCTCCAGCCCCTGTGTCAGAGGCCTTGATCTTGCAGAACTTCACGGTGGCATACTCGGCTGCCAGGCAGGTCAAGCTGCTGTTGAGAGCGTCGCAGCCCTTGATGCCCTCCTCGTAAATGTGGACGATGACGGTGGTGGTTTTACGTTCCTTCTCGATAGCTTCCAGGAACTGTTCCCCGTTCTGCAGCTCGCACAAGTAGCCGTATTTTGGCCCAAAGCTCAGCCTCTGGTGCATGTCCTGCATGCAGCGTTTGCGGTACTTTTGTAGGCAGCTTTCGTCTTCTTGCTCGTCGTGAATTAACTCGTACTCCTGCATGCTCATCTGCGAACACCGAGAGAAGGAGAGGTTAATGCCTGGTGATCTGTGGGTGCCGAAACGGGAAGACGCGAAGTCGTTGTCCGAACATCGCGTCAAAAGCGTAGCCGGGGGAGCGGTCGCCCTACACTGACTCTGGCAGATCTCCTCAGGGGGTGGCTGAGGATCCTGCCTCACCGCTCGCCTGTCAACTCGGTGGTACTGAAGGCGGTTGCCAGAGTTGGCATAAAGCTTCTGGATCTTCCAGAACGGGTGAGGATTTTGCCAGTGGCTGTAGCGGGGTCAAAGTTTAATTCCTGTGGGGTTTTGGGTGTTTGGATCAGGCCTGGGAAATGGTAACGAGCGATGTTCAGGCTCGGAGTTCTCTCCTGATTAGTATGTTCTTAAGCATGTCAAAAATTTTCCATTGCAGTAACTAAAGACAGAGCGTTGAGGCAGGGAAGGGAGGAAGAAAGGTCAGGCTCTGCCTTTTGTGCTAGGTCATTGTGAAATACTGCTTATTTGACTGACGTTAGACTTTCCCTGAGAGGGGAGTAGACAGATGGTTGCACGTGCCTTTGTTCTGTCCATATGGTCTGGACAAGTTCCTTTGCAAGTCTCCCAAGTTGCAAAGGAATTGAGCTTGGCCAATCCAGGAATTTCTGTTTTATAAAGCAGGAAAATTAACTTATTTTGCTTTTCTTACCTTACGGCAGAATCTCTCTCTGGTGTCTTTATCATCTTTACTGAAACACCTGTGTGGTGAAGACATCTGCCTAAGAATTTCTTTCTTGCTCAAGGATAAGGAGTCTCTGTCTTCACTTTCTAATTTGAACTTCCTCCAGTCGTTGATCACACCTTTGGGCCCTAAGAGAAACAAAGTTAGGTGAGAAACTCGCTGCCACAACAAGCTGTCTTAACAAAGTTTCTGCTCTTTGCTGGTTCATCCCGTGCCACGGTTTATCTGTTGGCCCCGTGGCTTTCCAGAGCTCTCTAGGAGAGCTGAAAACCAGAGCTTTGGGACCAATGTGTTACAGTCACCTCCAAAAGAAAGAGGAGGTTTTTCTAACCTGGATGGCTTTGATGGTCTGGTTCCTCCTAAAGGGGTTTAGGTGAACTGCCTGAGTACTTAACAAGAATGGAGGTGTCGAAAGACACGTTGGCCAAAGCTGGTGTTTTGTAGAAGTGTATTTGCACTTCTCCATAAATGCTGTATTCGAATACTTAATGTCTGCTAGGACTAAGACTTTTTCTTAGTAAATAATACAAATCTTACGTGTTAATAGTTTTATTTTTTTTTTAAGTTTGTTTTAAAACCTATTGTGCTGGAAGAGTACCCTCTAAGGCAACTGCTACTTGTGTTGGCAATGCAGACCTTGGTCTTTGCAGCTGGTCCATTTAAAGCAGTTAAATTTTGAAACGCAGCATTTTAATCTGCATCTCCAGGTGACAAAGAAAGGGATATTTTTGTGGTTTCAGAGGTGAAGTTCACGTATACGTAGATTTTACAAGAGACTTGGTAAGCAGCTCTCCCTCTCGTGAGGGAGATGGGGGGCTGCCTGTTGCTGAGACTCTGTTTTGGCTTAACCATCAGCATCTTGAAGTGGTAGCTGAAAGCACTACAGCTCTCCGTGGACAGGGAAGGTGACCTGATCTTTTCCAAACACGGTTCCAGGGCAGGGATTACCATGCACCTCAGGGATTTTTGAAGCCTGGGTGTGGATGGAGTGCCCTACGTTTGGGTCTCTCAAAAAATAGCTCTCTAAGAATCTCGGCCAACAACAGCAAGGCTGCTTGGGAAAGAACCCCAGGAAGAGTTATTGCGAGAGCTACTTTTATCATCAGCCAAAGAAAAAGAAGCCTTTCAGAGCAGGGGGAGGGAGTGATTGCCTGTTGGTGGGGCAGGATGAAGCCATCCCCGCCTGGAGAGCTGAGGACAATGCTGGTGCTCATAAAAATCACAGTGATTGAGTGCTGGATTAAAAAGAATTGTGATCCTGAGCAAGGACGCTTGTAAATGCTACGCTGTGTTTGCCAAAAAGGATTTACGGGTTCACTTGGAGCGCCAGATGTTCCTTCTAGAAGGAGAAAAACAATAATTCAGCCTTTATAGTGAGACCTTATAACCTAATTCTAGTGCGGGGTTTGTTGCTGTTTTGTTTTCTCCTCTTTTCTCCAGCTGAAGAAAGGCCATTGTTCATGACGGAGGCAATAAACCAACAAGAGCTGCATTGGGCTGTTGCTGTCAGTGGCTTCTTCAGGTGGACTCTGCGTTTTGCCATTTGCTTTAGGTATAAGGAGGATTGGGACAATCATTTTGGTGTTACCTGCCCTACTCTGAGAGGTGTCTCTTACTACAAAATGGATTTTTTTTTTTTTACTCTCATTGGCTTTGGAGCCTGTGTTTGGGGTGTGGAACCTCTGCTGTGAGGCTAGACTGAGAGAGTTGAGGTTGTTCAGCCTGGAGAAGAGAAGGCTCTGGGGAGACCTTATCGTGGCCTTGAAGCATCCGAAGGGAGCCTACAGGAAAGCTGGGGAGGGACTTATTACAAGGGCTTGTAGTGATAGGACAAGGGATAATGGCTTCAAACTGAAAGAGGGGAGATTTAGATTAGAAATTAGGAAGAAGTTCTTCACTCTGAGGGTGGTGAGACACTGGCCCAGGTTGCCCAGGGAAGCTGTGGATGCTCCATCACTGGATGTGTTCAAGCCCAGGTTGGATGGGGCTTTGAGCAACCTGCTCTGGTGGGAGGTGTCCCTGCCCATGGCAGGGGGGTTGGAACAAGATGATCTTTAAGGTCCCTTCCAACCCAAACTATTTTGTGATTTTATGATTCCGTGCAAGGGGGTTGGCAAACCAATTTGATCTACTCAACTTCTGGGCTTCCCCAGTGAACAGGACAATTTAGCTTATTTTAAAAACCCCATGCAGTTAGTTTCCTTACCTGTGTGCGTTGCCTGCCCTTCAAAATCTTCTTCCAAGCTGGTGTTGGCATTTTCTTCCATTTTGGTGGCTGGAGTGGAAGATGCTGCAAGTTGAAAAGGGAGAGCAGTTACTGACAGGGCAGAAAAGGGATGAGCTTAGAGCACGTACAGCGCTGGTCGGCATCAGGGAGGATGAAAATACCCCTGATAATTATAGAACTTCTCCTCATCTCGTGCAAAGCAATTAGGATATATGTCAGTCTCCGTAAAAAGATGTCTGGCCAGGTTCTTACTGAAAGAGTGCCTAGGCAAGGGTTTCTTCATTACACTGCTGTTCTTTCTCAATCATCAGAGGATACTGGGACCAGGGTGTGAAATACTGCTTGTAAAACTTTCTGCAGTGGGAATGTCTACTGAGTATTTCCTTTTTTCTTAATCCCCCTTGCAGTCAGGAGCCTATTAATTTTCCAAGTGCTGTAACTATTTTTAAGGGTTGCCTGAGCTGCTCCTTTCTCAGATGGAAGATGGAGCCAAGTATTTGAACCTGTTGGGCAAGAGACCTCTGAACATCCTGGAGCTAGGTTGCTTGTACTGGTTGGGCTGTGTGTGTGTGTGTTACAAAACAGGAAAAAAGAAACGAATATGTGGATTATAAATCAAAATCACATTCTTGCTCCACCCATTCCATAAATAAGGCAGCAATCGCAGGGCACTGTGATACCGCGGGACTCAAGCAACACCCTTTTTATCTTTTATGGTGGAGTTTCTGAGGGGTGAAGTAGAACCAGTGTTCTCCTGGAGGGGAAGAGGAGAGGTTTCCCTTCCTGCCCTCCTACTGACAAGGTGAGCCCAGTTGGGTGGTGCCAGAGCATTACAGAGCAGCAGGCTTTGGCCAGAGCATTGAGCTCTCAAGGTAGGGCTGAAGTTCTGCTGGTTCCTCAGAGTCACAGTAAATGTTCTTGGGGTCCTGCAGCTTTCTTGAGAAGATCATAGACTGCTTTGGGTTGGAAGGGACCTTAAAGAGCACCTAATTCCAACCCCCCTGCCATGGGCAGGGACACCTCTCACGAGACCAGGTTGCTCAAAGCCAAAGATCATATACTAGGGGAGAAAAGTGCCGACTCTTCTCATGCGTTTTGACTACACTGCTGATAGGAATCTGTGCAGCCCTCTGCACAAGCTCTTCTACCACAGTCTCATTTCCCACATCAGTCACAAGTTTCCTTTTCGGTCGAAGAGTGCAATTCTAAGGGGTAGAATGTCACGGGCCCCAGGAGTCTTGAGACAAATGATTTGAGTGCTCCCATGTAGACCAGTTTTAGCTGTTCAGATGTTAAGGTGAGCTTTATGTGACTTCACAGGAAGCCCCGTCTTGAAGGAAACACTTAAGATGCTACTCTGCTCTGAATGCTGTATTTAAAAGCTGCTGGTGTCTTAGTCTGGAGTGATGGGAGGAAATGCACCTTCATTTTTACATACCTACATTTTACATACATTTTTACATCTCCTTCTGTGTGTACTGGAGCTCCTTAGTGAACGTGCAGATAAACTGTCCCATACCTGTACTTGTGGCAGTTCATCAGGGCTTGTGGGAAGCATTGCAAATAAGCTTGGAAGAAAAGCAGGTAGTGAATTGTACATTATTAGTAGGAATTCTTTCCCTAGAACGACCTGTGGATGGATTGTTGTTGGCATACTGTTCCAGATTACTGGGTCAACTGCTGTTCAGTCGATTCTGAAATAGGAATATGAAGCTGATCCCTTCTCAGAGGGGCAAAAATGAAAACTAAACCATGCCAGGGATGGACAGCTAGGTGGACAGGCTGGGTCAAAGCCTTGTAAGTCATTCCTGTGACTTGCATGGACTTCTACTAAAGCTCTTCTGTCTGCTGGTGCTGTGGGCTGTCTTTGTTCTGTGTGGAAAGAGCAGGTTTGATTCTACCTGTGCGTTGCTGTTGCATGGCTTTTAGCCCCGGAAGGCACTAAAACTGCAGGATGTGAAAGTCAAGCAGCTTGTAGGCTCGAACCAGCACACGGAGCGTGCTTTCGGTGAGATGGGCCCCAACTGCTCAGCAAATGACAGCGCCCTGTCAAGTTTGTGTTGCTGATGTGTTGTGCCTAATCCACCTGGAAAGACGAGGTGAGTCACAGCCGCGTGGAAAGCCGCGTGTCACCGCTACTCTGCAGCACGGCGTGTGCCAAACCAGCCTGCCGATGCCCACGCTGCTGGGCTGGCCGTGGACCTGGGAACAGGCAACTCCTGAATCTTAATCCAAATCCAGGCCCTGCAACTGAGTCAGCCTATAAACCTAGAGTAAGTCACACACAAAGCATTCACGGGAGGTACAAATATTTATCGTTTTTAGCTCGGCGCTGTGAGAATTAAGCTGCCCAAACCAGGTGTTGCCCGGGTAGGCACCTGGGGACAAGGGCAGATGAACATGTAACTGCAGGGTGTTTCGTGGCAAGCTTGGTTATAGGATGAGCTGGCTCTACTGTGGGACATACCCTTCTTTCAAGAAAGCACTATGGAAAAAGATTGTGTTTAGTGTGGGGGCAAAAATGGGCAATCGCCCAGGTGGGAAGTTGAAGTTCTCCCATATCCTTCTGAAGGGTTTAGGTGGAGTTCTTTTGTTGCTGATTTGGGTTTTTTTTTTACGTGGTGAGTTGGTGTTCTTGTATATGTTGAGCAAGCAGCATTTTCCAAAGAGAAGACTTAGGTTGCTAATATTTGGAGAAACACGGGTGCTACCAGCTCTGGAGCTTGTTGTGCAAGGTGCTTCCATCAGGAAATGGCAGTGCTGTGTAACACTGAGACAGGAAAGCAGGTAGTGTCACAGAGCAGTTTGTAATGACCCATCACAAGATGGCTGAGATTTAAAGTTGCCACCTCCCTGGCTTTACAGGTGTACTGCAATCCAGCATGCCCAGCTACTCTTGTGAGAGCAGCTCGCTTTGCAACCCTCCTGTTCTCACACCCAGCTCCAAGGGGGCCCTGTGTAGTTGGCTGACAGTGCAGTCTTTTAGAAATTCATTAAGGTCATCTGTTAATCCATCCCCTTTAAACCTGAGGCAGGCTGAGAGCATCAAGGAGTGCAGAGGTCAGAGGCAGCACTTTGCTACGTAGGGATGGTTGTGTTCAGCTTGCATGCTAGAGAACATACTTCCCTGACCATTGCAACCAGCTCATATAGAATCACAGAATCATTCTGGTTGGAAGAGACCTTGAAGATCATCAAGTCCAACCATTAACCCAGCACTGCCAGGGCACTGCTAAACCATGTCCCTCAGCACCACATCTACAGGGCTTTTCAGTCCTCCCAGGGACGGGGACTGTACCACTGCCCTGGGGATCCTGGGCCAGGCCTTCACAACTCTTAAGAGGCTTTTTTCCTCATGTCCAACCTACACCTCCCCTGGCACAACTTGAGGGTGTTTCCTCTTGTCCTGTCACTTGTTCCTTGGGAGAAGAGCTGGCTCCAACCTCCTGTCAGGGAGTTGTTGAGGGTGAGAAGGTCTCCCCTGAGCCACCTTCTCTCCAGGCTGAACAACCCCAGGTCCCTCAGCTGCTCCTCACCAGACTTGTGCTCCAGCCCCTTCCCCAGCTCCGTTGCCCTTCTCTGGCCACGCTCCAGCCCATCAATGTCCTGCTGGGAGTGAGGGGCCCTTGTTTAATAAACTGGACTTTGCAATGCAGCAAGTAATGAAGGACCACTTGAGGCAGGGCAGAGCAGCCCCTGCATGATGCCCACCGCAGCTCTGACCTGCTGCTGTGCTGAGAGCTGTGATGGCCCAAGATCCTGCAGAAGAATTAGACTTTTCAAGCAGTAGCTTTGCCAAGTAGGAAGAAAAATGTGAAAACAGCTTCTGAACTGAGAGCACACCTGCATTCAACAGTGTCTCTTTTCAATAGAAAACACCTTCCTGGCTCCAAGATACCTTTTCTGATTAAAGTTTTTGAAACTGGCACACTCTGTAATACATTTTGATGAAATCCCCTTCTCCAGTGAAATTGTTATACTGGATAACTTCCAGGCAACAGTAGCACAAAGACTGTTAATCAGGTTCAGGAGAATATACAGTGACTACAAAACCAGCATTAAACCACTGATGGTAGGCAGTCCAAAATTCATGTCTCACAGAGAACAAACTTATTCTTGAGAGAAGAATTACAAAGATATAAAACCAGGAAAAAAAAAATAAAATATATATATATATCTTGAAGGCCAGAACTTAAGTGATTACCTTCTTATTGCTCTATTCTCAAACTGACATCAGGTAACTGAGGCTTTTATTCATAGAAGTACAGACTGAAATCCATCCTGTCTTATGGTAACAGGCAGAAAGGCTCAAAATCTGTTTCCCAGCACTGGAGCCCAGCTGGCTCCTCCACACTCACTCTGTACCGTGCAGAATGGAGGAAAATGCCCCATTTTCTGCCCAAAGCCCCACTTGCCTGCACTG
This sequence comes from Actenoides lindsayi, assembly GCA_025331215.1. Taxonomy (NCBI): domain Eukaryota; kingdom Metazoa; phylum Chordata; class Aves; order Coraciiformes; family Alcedinidae; genus Actenoides; species Actenoides lindsayi. The sequence goes on from WTSP01007551.1 coordinate 30,866, forward strand.
CTGGTATCAGAGCCCACCAGGCAGCTGAAGGGGTGGCTAGGTGGCAGGGGAGATGCTGCGGAGAGGGACAGCTCAGGGACACGTGCAAATGCCCCAATCCAACCACATTTCCACCCACGGATGAAGGAAAGCTCGCAGACGTGTCAGCAGCCGGCTCACAAATCGAGGGGTTTGCAGCTGGCCATCAGCCTAGGGGTGCTTGACCTGATCCACAACTGCAGCCGGGCTGCAGCGGTACCTGAGAACAAGAGAATGAGGTGAGCTGGCCTGCTTGAAATTAGAATTATTGTGGACAGAGATGGACTTAATTCAGTGGCATCTCATCAGGCGAGTCTCAGAGAGGTGCCCATCCCTTCTCCACTTATAGCACTGGTACCTAAATCTCTACTAAATTGAGATTAAGGTTTAAACTGGGGATAGAAATCTCAGAGTGCGATAGTATAAGGAAGGTTTTAAGGCAAAGAAGCACTAGATCATGAGCTGTGAAGGTCTTCAGGGAGTTAAAGTGCTTTACTGGGGTCCTAGAGAAAATAAATTTGGAGTTGAATTTCATCACTTTCTTCCGTGTGCTGGATTTTTATTTTTGTGCTATTTTGAGTCTCTGCAAGGGCAAGAACATGCATTGGTGATGCTCCTGAAATGCTACAAAAATGTGAATTCAGGCAAACAGAGAATAGATGCAAAAGAGCCAGTTTTAGGGAGAGGCGGCCAAACTTTACGATTCTCTTCTCTCTAAGTGATCGGTAACTCGCTGATAGATGGATCTGCGTGACTTTGACAGCACTGATGAATGGCTTACGCCAGGAAGCATGAAGATTGATGCATTGCTCAACCTTAAGCTAAACATATAATGTTGATGCTAATTCACTGGTAGGACCTACAACCTGGATTTCATCAGTATATGTAATTAAACATGTTGCTTCATGAATTTTACAAAAATGGCACAAAGTTGCTAATGCAGTGTCTTAAATTCTATTAACATTAATTTAATCTTTTTGGTTTCTCTTTAAACATGCATTTAAAATTCTAATCACTGCAAAAAGATTTTAATAAAACACAATGTTAATGAGATATGTGGAAGAGCTCTTGAAAAAAAAGAATTCTTATAAAAAGAAACAACCCTGCAAGAAAGATTAAGGAAATGTTCTAAGCTAAACTGGTATATAAATATAGCCAGGGAGCTATTTATAGACTGAGGGAAAGCACGCATGTGTTCTAGTATGGCATGATTTTAAAAGGCCCTTTTTTGTACTAAATATTAGTTATTGGGATTAATTAGGGGATTAAGCTTCGAATTCTTGAATTCTTTCCAGCTCAGTCATTTGTATTTGTGCTCTCCACCTTGCTCTGCAACAATTCTCTCCCTGGTGAGCACAGTCAGGTTGCTCTGGTCTGGCTGCTGCAGTGCCCGTATCTGCTGCCTGGCCCCGGGGCAGCCCCGTCGCTACATCCCGCTGCTGTGCCCCGTGAGCTGGCTGCTCTCACTGACCGACCTGGTGGAGAACAGACTTAGCCACCAAATGGTGATGCAAACCATGTCCTGGGAGATCAAATGCCATTCAAGTCAGTTTGGCTTTGAGGAGCAAGCAGAAGCAACATCTTCCGTGAAGTCCTTCACAAAAGCACAATCAACAGAAACTGCCAGGACTCAAAGAATGACCTTTTCACAGAGCACATCTCCAAAGAGCTGCTCCTGCAGCAGAGCTTGCCTGGTCTCCTCCATCAACGGGAGCAACTGCAAAGAGGCTCATCCCTGCCATGGAGAGACACATTCATACCCAGCATCTTCAGTGACCCCCAAATCTGTTCATCGGTCAGAAATGCCATTTCCTTTTCCTTTTCCGTCCCTCCCGGAGTTATCCCAGGTGTTCTGCTGCCTTAGCCTGGGGACAGGCCCTGGCATGTGCAGCAAGTGACTGCACAGATGCTCATGTTCTGTAACGTCAGAACTGACCCCTCACAGCCAGCCCATGGGAGCGATAGAAGAAAAGTGACATATGATCTCAACCTTCACTCAACGTCCTCACTTGTGCTGCTGACATAAGGTTCAGCTGAAAGCTTCCTACACCAGCCAAGCTGCCGTTTGACATGGATCTCACCATGCTTTGCTTGTGCCAGCAGCACATGCCGAGTCTGAAGGCAAAGCCTGGTCCAACAGCTTCTTACCGGGCCCCTCGTGCTCTGCAGTAGAGCCTCACCCTCCTCCCTGCTGGGACAGCCCCCGTCAGCGGAGCCTGGCAGGGAAAAAGCCATTTCTTGCAATCAGAGTGAACAATGCAGACTGCCCTGCACCGCCAGTACTGGCCAATTCAAACAAAGACTGCAGGTCCTGTCAGGCCATGAAAGGATTACAAAACCTCTGCTCACTCAAGAGCTCAGTGGCATCGCAGGCAGCCCACGGAGCCCAGCTGAGAACCGGCTGTACTCTTGCCACGGAATAGTTCAAAATGCAGCACCCGTCGGGGTGCACGGAGCTGGTGCTCTTAAGCCAGAAAGTGGGATTTCCATGACCAACAAAGAGAGAATGTTTTCTGGTAAGAATGTAGTTATTTATTAGCCACTTGCAGGAGTTGCTGGATGTGCTGCTACTGAAGAACAACCCAAAGGGATGTTGAGTGCTTGTACCTCGGTCTTCCCTCTGGCCACAGTGGCCAGTGCCCACAGCCCAGGAGAAGGAGGAGGAGGAGGAGGAGAAGGAGGGCTGAGGGCTTGCTGGGCCCCGAGGAGGCTGGCAAGGCTGGCAGGACCCCGTGGCAGGCACCCAGCACTCTGAGTGCTGGTCACGGACGGTGTCAGCACTCTGGGGGCTGAAAGCAGCCAAAGGGTCCGCGGGGGACAGAGAGCCAGGGAAGGAGAGGGCAATGCAAAGGAAAAGGCCCTTGTAGGCATCTCTGAATGATGCGATAGCCCCATTTTGTGCTATTTTGTCAAGTTTCAATTTGAAGCTGTTCAAGGACCTGAAAGCAAAGGAGATTGCGATGCAGCAAGGAATTCCTTCCCAGGCTGGCAAGGGAGGCGATCACCTCAGCTACAGAGGTACCCTAAATCATCAAATAAAACGCCTCTTATTGCTTCCATTTTCATCACTCTAGTCCCATATCTCTCTGTTCTCTAACCTTTACTTCTTAAACCTCATTATGCCTGCTCTGATTCTTACCTGTGTTTGCAGTGTTGCTTCCAGTGCCTTGGAGAAAAACACCTCCAGCAGGAAATTCACCCAAACCACACACTGATGGGAAAATACAGGGGAAAAGAAGCAAAACCACCAGGAACCCCCAAATCTGTATCTGGATTCACAAGACAGCATTGGGAAAGTACCTCTTAGTTCCGTACACCTTTTTCTTCTAAATAATAAAGTTAATTATAGAATTATAGAACTGTTTTGGTTGTAGGAGACCTTTCAGATCATCCAGTCCAACCATTAACCCGGCACTGCCAGGGCACCACTAACCCATGGCCCTCAGCACCACAGCTCCACGGCTTGGAAACCCCTCCAGGGATCATGGGGACTCCACTACTGCCCTGGACAGGCTGGCACAGCCCTGGACAACCCTGGAGGGGAAGAAATTTTTCCTAATGTCAAATCTAAGGCTCCTGCAGAATCGTTAGTTTTAAAATCAAGGAGTGGTCATGTCCCCCCAAGTTTGTACCCCAGCGCTGCCACCTGCCCAGATCCCCAGACTGGAGGGACAAATCCAGGGCTAGGGACCAGGACCTCTGGCCTCAAGGAGCTGTGCCCACACCCTTGCTCTCTTGTCTTCCTTCAGGACCATTTATGAGGTTTATACAGAGCGCAGCAGCTGGTACAGGCAGGGCATTAGTCATTGTCATAACAAACTGGCTCTAGGGAGCCTCATCCCTGCTCAAGGAGGCCACCACTATGTATTTCAGAGTGTGCATCCAATATAAACTTGTTCCTGCACTTATTAGTGCTCCATTAGCATTTTAATGCAAAAATAAGCATATTGGTTACGGTAACACTCTGCCGTATGATTATATAACTGGTCTGTATTATGTAGTATGTGGTTAATACACATTTTTTAATTCATGGATTGGGATTTATTCTTAATTTTGGAGAAACATGCATGTGCTGTGTTAACATGTGGGATGCAGAGGGGTGTGAGAGGAGGAAACTAGTGTCTAATTCCTAATGGGATGAGAACTAAGATTTTCCTGACACAATATCAATGCAGCAAAACAAACGATGCTGCAGAAGCACGAAACTGTCACACCCAATCCTAAAGCAATGAGCAAAGCAGGTAGAGAGGAAGGCCTGACATGTAAAAACTTCCTTTTTTTTCCTGATAAATCACATTCAGCAACTCAAAAAGTACCATGGGATGGTGAGAATTATTTGCATAGCTGGTGTAAATCTGCACCTTTTGAGCAGTAAATAGAACACAAAGGCAGCGGACAGGCAGGAAGAATACAGCATCCACAGTATCTGCATAAATGGAGCCATAGCTCATGCCCAGACAAAACAGCAACATGACAATTCCCCTGTCAAGTCCTCAAATGTTTGTCCCTCCCAAAGCTCTCCCACAGACACCTCCGGGAGCAGCGGGAGTGGTGAGTCCCACTGGGGTGGTGCTGGCTGGTGACTGCACCCCAGTACCACCCCAGGTGCAGCTGCAGCACCCGGGAAAGCACATCTCAATCTCTCTCCGGCTGGAGACAGAAGAACTTGCATGGGCACTTAGCCACCTAGAACTGCTGAAAATGCAATTAAAGAGCTGCGCAAGGAAAACCTCCCAAACCTGCATTACACCCGACCCAAACCGGCTGCCATGAGGACATTTTGAGTGGGGGATGACTCAGAATGGACAGTGTGACTTGCAGAGAGGTGAAGGCTCCATTTGCATCTCATGGCGCTTTCCTGGAATATTCATGCCGTGTACTTTTATTCATTTTTAATTACTACTTTTTATGACCCTTTTCCAGACTGAAGAGGAAAAAAAATTGAAATATCAGACTGCCTTGCAGAATAAAAATTCTTTATTTTCCTCATTTAAATAAAGTTTTAAATAAATATCATCAACAACATCAGGGGACCAACGGCGACAGCATACTGATTGTTTTGTGAACTTTGCGTGACTTTTTGCCAACACCTTTCCTACCATCTGTATTTGTTAGATAGCATCACTGGTATTTGGACACATGTGGAAGTGCTGAAGCTCAAAGCCAAATCCTTCAGGCTGTGCCACGAAGAAAACCTTTCTTTGTTTGTAAACAGGCAGATTGTATCCATCAAGCTGATCCCGGCATGAACCTCTCAGGCTGGGACCCACCACTCTGCTAGCAAAGGAATGTTTTTGAGACTCTCTTCTAACTGTGCAGCAATAATTGCACAGCACCATTTCTAGTAGACAGAAATGGGTCGTTTCATGCACAATTTACAATATGCAAAAGTCAATACATATCATTAACAGGAGCTGAGCATGAAGGAATCATCCATATTATTAAAAGTGACTGCGTGATTAGCTGATGCAAGCGTCGACTATTGCAGAAGATTTTGTGGGAGCTGTCCTTCTACACACACAGACTTTCAAATGCCCTTTTTACAGAGTTTCTTCACACATTCTTGTTGGTACCTGCACCCCTGATACTGGACATGCATTAGGAGCAAAGCCGTCACAAACCCCACTGGTTTACAGTCTTTTCAGTTCATATTTAAAGCTATATCATGCCCCACCCTTGTTATAATTGACCCCATTTCTCTGCGAGAGCAGCACTGTGCACGCAGTCACTACTCCAGTGGATCAGAGCGCTTGACGCGCAAAGAAAGGGCTGTGTCCTGCACTCCTTTGCCAGCCCGGGTCACGAGCGCCTCTACCTGCCACGCTGTCTCAGCCTCAGAGCCAGCTCGGAGCTCGTGGCAGGAACACGTGCAGCTCGGCGAAGATGTTCTTCAGCCCTGGCTCTTTTACTGAAGCAGTATACATGCAAATGCTGAATGAAAGAGAAAAAGTCAAAAAGAAAAAAGGGAATCTAATTCCCTGTTGTGTTTTTCACTGCGGGCAGTGGCCTGCGTGCCCTGGCAGCAGGAGTGCCCATCTTGGGCTGAGTGAACAGGTTGGGCAGGAAACGTCCCCAGAGAGGTCCTGGGATGAGTTCCTGCTCTTGCACCTCTTCCTGATGTGAGGGAGGACCCCAGAAAAGCCAGACACCTCTGGTCGTGCCGTACGCGGGTGGGCAGGACCCTCGCTCCTCAGCCCAGTGCCCACGCTCTCCCGAGCCCACCCTGAGCTTCACTCACCTCCTCCCCACGAACACGTCCCGAGGCTGCTTCGCGAGCCGGGGGACAGAGCTCTGCTGGGACTCAGCGCAGGCTCCCAGACAGAAACCATGTTTTTACTGGGGGAATAGAATGGACTTGGGCTGGAACCGCCTGACTCAGAACAGCTCGGGAAGCCACGTCTCACCGTGTCTGCTCACCTGACAGACACTGATGGAGCTTGCAGGGCCTGCACTTGCTGAGCTGGAAAAAATACTCTCCCACTGCTGCAGGCAGGTGAATCTCACGGGCACCACTGCCTGTCAGCCCCCCAAGAGCTGCCCACACCCACAGAACCCCCAGCAGGTGACCTGGAGTTTACCAGCAACTGTGGATGGACTGGAGCGTGGCCAGAGAAGGGCAACGGAGCTGGGGAAGGGGCTGGAGCACAAGGGTGGTGAGGAGCAGCTGAG
>WTSP01007551.1:43854-55862 GCA_025331215.1 Actenoides lindsayi
ACCCCCCTGCCATGGGCAGGGACACCTCCCACTAGAGCAGGGTGCTCAGAGCCCCATCCAGCCTGGGCTTGAACACATCCAGTGCTGGGGCATCCACAGCTTCCCTGGGCAGCCTGCTCCAGTGTCTCAGCACCCTCAGACGTGGGAAGTGGATGGACTAGGGGCTGTGTGCTGTGTTCAGGAAATCAGAGGAGTTCTGTGAGCGTGACAAATAATGAAATCTGTTTTTTCTATGGTGTTTTTTTTTTTTCCTAATGATTTGGGTGTCTCCAAGCTTTGCGCTGTGGCTTCAGCACTTAGAGAGGCTCTATGTGCAGATTCTCCAGTGTTGAAAGAAAAAGACGTGAGTGCGTGCGAGAGCACTTGGTCTCCTTTTGGGAGAGTTAGGCTCAGCTAGAAACCCAGAGACTGCCATAAATCAGAGTACAACCGTGCCATTTCAGATCGCCCCCGTGTCAGTTATTTGGATTTACGTGATAAATGACTGTTAGAGCATTAACTGTCCCAGCAGAACTGTTCAGCGGTGAATCAGTTTGTGTATTGATGTGCTCCAACAAGCTCTCTTAAAAAAAAATAAATAATTCTAATTCATTTAGCTGTTGAACAGTTGGTCAACACCAGGTTGGTCTGTATGAGAGCACGGATGGATTAATCCCTATGTTTTAGATATTGTAGGAGAGTCTTGGGTGACGCATCAATATTCACACACAACAGTAGAGCACAATAAAATTTTAAAGCCCTAAAATGGTTGCTACTGTATTTTAAATAAAGAGACACTTTCTGAAATGAATTAGGAAGTTAGCCAAGTAAGATCTGAAAAAATGCATTCCAGTGTCTTGTTTACTGTGGGTTGTGGAGACAACTTGCTTCAAGTGGCCTGAAAGCCTTTTTGGATCAACTGCAGAACGTAACTAATCTCGGGAGGATAGTGGCAGTACAAATTTGCATTCCTGGGGAGAGAAGGTCTCCTGAAAAGCCAAGAGTGCTTGGGAGTGCCCGTAGCGTGAGCTCCAAGGGAGTCCCCCCCGGTATGGAGGCACTGCATTTAGACCCCAGACAGTCTCTTTCCTCAGCTGATAGATCCCGACTTCTCCGAACTCTTTTTGTAGGGTTTACTTCATCCTGTTTGGCTTAAGGCTTAGCAAGGTTATTTTTAGCTAGGCTGTATTTTCAGATGTCTCTGGGTCCCACTGGAGGCAGGTGGTTTAGTAGCATTCCAATAGTTAGGAAGGACAGGACACAGCACTGCCATTAGTTTCATTGATACTTTGTGTTAAAGTGACTTGATTATGACCTGCTTTCATCCCAAACTGAGATAAAGTATTGAATTCCTGTGCAAAGCAACTCTCCTTAAGATATTGGATGAACATGGGACCTGGTGTAGTGGTGGGCTTGGCAGTGTTAGCTTAAGGGTCGGGCTCAGTGATCTTGAAGGTATTTTCCAACTGAAACAATTTGATGGCTCTGTGAATAATTTAAGAATATTTTAATTACGATGCCATATTATGAGGGACTGTTCTACCACTGAAATGGCTGAGGATATGCAAACAGAAACAAGTTTCATTTCAAGCTGCTGTGTGAGTTTATTACTCTAACGTTGTCAAAACAAGGTTCTTGTTTTAGTGGAAAGTCTCATCAACACTGAAACAATTTAAAAACAAAATGAAAATCAGTGACGTGGTGTCTTGTTAAGAACCACTTTGATAACAGATTTTCACCTGGCTCTGTCCGAGACCTGCAAGCAGCAGCTTTCTCTGGGGCTGAGGAAGCCCCAAGAGCTGAACCTGGCAGCCAGCGTGGCTGGGTTTCCCACAGCTTTACTCGACTGGCTGGCTCAGGTAGCAGGAGTGGCAACTGGGGGATGTCTCAGAGGGGCTCGGACTGCATGGAGTTTTGTAACGCAGCGGGTACTTTGCTGGGAGCAGCTGAGATGGCTCACTGAAGCCCATCTTGGCTCTCTCTGCAGGAATCCCTGTCCCCGCATCGCCACCGTCCCTTCCTCCGACGGAGCGGAGCCAGAACGATTTCATTTTCCTTCTTTCTCTTCTATTTTCTGGGGCTGTTAGAGTGGAAAGGGCTCTGAGTCATCAAAACCAGTTCCTTGTTTTGGCAGGCAAATACATGGAGCTATTTTTCAAGCTTCCTCTACTTGTCGTTGCCCTCGTTCTGCGCGTCTGGCCGAAATGAGAATGCCAATGAAGAACTGAAATGTTTCATTTCAACTTAAAAAAAATGAAAAAATCAATACAAGAGGTGACGTGAATTCACAAAGTATTTCAGTTGAAGTAGTTGGAAGGGATTTTTGTTTTGTTTTGATTTTGGTTCTTGTATGCAAAAAGTGCTATTCCCCTAGTTTGGCTCACGTCTGCTATGGGGTAGACCCCATTTCTCTCTTTCATTTTCTATTATTCATAGTTCTTTGATAATCTTTCTTCCAGTAAGAACAGGATTTGCTCTGTACTTGGGTGCTGGTCATGAAAACTGCTCTACAGACTCCGCTTGAACTCCGTGAGTGTTGAATATTAAAGGCAAAAGCTGTGGTGTGCACTTGTCACAATGCACTGGAGTTCTCTCTGTTGATTTATGTACAGCATGTTCCAGCTTCCATTTAAACCAGGGAGAAATGTTTCGCTGTACTGGGGCTCAGGCTAAACCTTTGTGCTCATTCAAGGAATTCAGAATGAAGGTTATAATTCAGTCTGACCGTGGTCAGCTGGAAACCTTAAAACTGAAACCTGTCATGTAGTTTGAGATGGGCTAGCACTGAAAGCTGGTTACCAGACTCTCCAGCTGAGTTCCCAGCATCCTTTTGCTGTGTTAAACATACCCAATGATGGAGGCAGCCTGATTTTTCTTTCCTCTCCTTGCTCACCAGTGTCTAACTGGGGGGCTGTACAGTCTCTGGAGGGCTTGTTGGGATGTGGGTTTGTTATTCTGGTTTTATATTGCTGAAAGTGGTCTAAGAGGGCAATAGGTCTAAAAAACAGCATGGAAATTCAAAGGATGGTGTTAATTTTTTTATAAGGTCTTGCATTTTTTCTGCTTTTAAGACTATTCTGAAGTTGCACAGCTTTTGTATGTGGTGAGAATCTCAGCCTCCTATAGCTTCAGGTCGTTGCACAACAGAGCTGACTAATCCCTGTAACCCAGTCTGGTGCAATACTCACTGAAAATTATTTCCCTGCTGAGGTGGGGCTACTGATTGTATCAGTCAGACCCTTTTTTTATGTGAATTGGTGCTCTCTCTGCTCCTTGTTTTTTTGGTGGTTTTTTTTTGTTTTGTTTTTTAAAGGGTCATCCTTTAACAGTGTGATTCACCCAGGAAAAAACTCTGCAATTGAGATGAGGATATGAGCAGATGGCATCGTATGTATTTTGCAGATGTAAAATACCTGTAGGGTGTTTGCATTTTGTAAAGCAGGAGTAAGGGAGCCATGTGATGGCTTTCAGGTGTATCACTGCTGTTGGATGCATTCCCTTTATCCCTGGAAAACAGCAGTGGCATATCCTGGTGTATACCAATCACCTTTAGCTATGCAATTTGCTCTCAAGTTCCATTATTTTAATTATTATCTTTCATTCCCTAATGCATTTCCCCATGATTTTAGCTGGGCTGGAATAAGAAGCACTAGGATTAGGCATTAATATTTCTAACGGAGATCTGCTTAAAATCCCGTTCTGAAATAGGATGGAGCATTCACGTGTAATTCCATCAAACTGCTCTACATCGGTGGCAGAAGAGCGACTTTTTGCTCAAACTGTTCCCTCCCATCACAAAAAATTTTCCAATCCTTGCAGAAAATGTGTACAGCTGTTGATTGTGAAGACGATACTGTTTGTCTAGGCAGGCTGGAAGCAAGAATCCACAAGGTAATTTTGCCCTGGGGTCTCTTGACCTCTTAGACCTGTACAGTTCAGAACACGCTCATCTTCTGGGGACTTCAGCAGTCGACAGTAATCCTTCAGTATCAAAACATGGAGGCTTACTAGACTTTTATATATACTGAGTTTTCTTCATTTGCTTGTTACGGTTGTTTTCTAAGGATTGCCATATAGATGGGGTGTTCTTACACCCGCTGCCAAATCCACAGCTGAGCACAAAAGACACAGACGTGCCTCTGAGAACAGCAAAATACCTGCAGGTGAGTCAAACGGTCTCTGCATCTCCACTCAGAGATGGACCTGATGGGTTTTTCCATCGCTGTCAATAGCACATTGCCCTCTGTGTAGCTCAGCAGCTAGACAGGGGCAGTTCCTTTGTCTTTTCAGGTAACACATGATATCTACCTTTAGTTACAGACTTGCAACCTACCTAAAATTAACGCTGTCACGCTGGCTACGGACAAAATTTCTTGTCCACTATGTTTGGTTTATTATTCTTTCCCACCAACATTTATACTTACCAAGACATTCTTTTGCAAGAAAACAAATTCTCAGCCTGAAAGCAGACAACTGGCTAAGGATTTATTCCAAGGGTAGGATTTAGAGTTTCATGGTTGCTCTGGAAATGACGGACCCAGACATGAAAAATTTCAGGGGGTTATCCCAGACATTTGAGCCCTTCCCTCACCCTTCCCCAGAGCACAGAACTCCATCCCAGTACAGGCAGAAGAAATGATGTCTTCGTATTCCCTTGCAGATTCTTATATAGTGCTCGAAGACAGGTCACAAAAGAGCAGAAAGCCCATTTTTGAATGAAATCAATGAGAAAATCAAGTAAAGAGAGAGTGGATTCCATGTAGAAGGAGTATAAAAGCTCAGCTAAGTAAGATGTAGGTGTCACTCCCAACACCATCAGCAGCTCAGGTTTCTAATAGATCTATTCTTCCCCAGAATGACACCATCTGGAGTGGAGCCCCACTTACTGTCTATGCTAGAGCAGAACCTGCATTTATTTAAAACATGAGTAATGACAGCTCTCGTAGCTGGTTATTGGCAGCTCAATCAAAGCAGCCTGCCAAATTCAGTACTGGAAGTCTGGCATTTGTTTCTGTCTCAGCAGCTACATTTCAGCCTGATGCCAGAGGTGAGGCTCTTCTGAGAGACTGTATCACTTAGGTTTATCTGTTAGAACATTTAAGACACCTCTAATAAATTTTAGCCGCTGTGGCCATCTTCAAAACACCACATTTTATTCCCCTACTAAAATTAGAGCTGAAAGGCAATTGACATACAAATGACTCTACCTGAGAGGCTCAGTGGCTCAGCTCCGTGTGCTCCGAGTGCTGACAAACGTCCTTGGTGGCTTCCAGGAGAAGAGCTGGATTACAACTGACCACAGATAGACCTGCTCTCAGATTTGCATCTCTGGGTAATGATGATGACCCTTGCAGAAATAGCTTTGGATAGCTAATAGGATTAGCTTAAGGGGAATTAGAAAATTCTGTTCGTTAGTTTGAGCCAATGAAGTCATAGGCTGGCTAGAGGTTTAAAGGATTTAATGCATAGATATAATTGGGAAGGAGAAAAACAACTGAGACCAAGGAAGAGACGCAGATGGCACCTCGGTGCTGCAGAGCAAGGTGTACTAAAAGTGCTGAAGATGTACGGATGGGTTATAAGTGTGGTGTGAGAGCCTGTTGCTGTATGCAGGAAAGCAGCCTTACAACCCTGACACAAGCCTTTGGAATAGTTCTGGCTTGCGATAGGACTGCTGTTTGTAGAGGCTAAAGTCATCCATGGAAATGATGCTGATATTCAAATAAATCACCCGGTCACACCTAGCTGCTCGTTAATTTAACAAATGAAGTCCTCCCAGATTGCAAATGAAAAAAGAGGGAGGGAGAATTCTATAAAAAGCTAATTTTATGGAAAATGGTAAATGTCTTATGTGGCATTAAGAAGCATTAAATTCAGAGCAGCCTTAAATGGAAGACTTGTACATAAACATCTGCTGCCTTGGCTTTTAGATGTAGTTGGATGCTTGGTGACCAAGAAGGTCCCATCTCTCGCCAAACTGTTGCTCAGATGGGCTTAAGGAGGGAGTTACTGAGAAGTAATAAATGTTAACAGAGGTGAGGAAGGGAGGGGGACCCTGCCTTTGGTGTCCATGCCCCTGTGCCTCCTGCTGAGGCAGTGTGGGAAAGCCCCAGGGGCATGGAGGTACCTTACCCCAGAATCCTCCTCCCCTGAGCTCCTGTCTCATTTTGGTTGAGCAGTCAAGGAGAACTGGGAAATGCTGCCACCAGTACCCCATGGGATGGTGGGAACGGCTGTGCTTGAAGCTGTTTGCTCTCTCAGGGTGTATTTCTCTTGGAGTTTTTCCTCCTTCCTCGGACCCTGAATTAGCTGGTGGGTTTATCCCACTATAAATTTCATAGTGTCTACTGGGAGAAAGCCAATCCAAAACATTAGTGTGAGCTGCATTTCTTTTACGTCCTGCACAGTTTCAGTCCATCGTTGGCTTTCAGCTCATTCAAAGTGCTTTTGCAGCAGGGATGGAGACTGCACCAAAACTAGCAAATTTGAGACAGTTTAAAAACCATGTATATATGGAGAACATGCTACATAAGTGCAACATGAGGGTTACTGCCCTGTGTGTATAGTGAGCAAGACTGGCAGGGTACCAGGGGCTTTTGGAAACCTGGCTCTGAAGGGGTTATCTGGTAGCTTAGATTAACCGAGGTTCGGTGGGTTTTGTGACTAATGCTAGTGATAAAGTAACAACCAGCTTTCAGTCCGCTTCTAGTCCTCACTTTACCCACCCAGCAGAGCCCCTGAGAAGACTGAAAGCTCACTGGAGGTCCCAGTGCTCATTAAGACCAGCCTTCACTCTCCTGAGCCCAGAAGGTCTGTCGCAAGGAAGGTGACTCCTCGTGCTGGAGGAAGATCAGTTTAGGGAGAATTTACACACGTTGGAGGTCGTCAGGTCTGTGGGACATGGGGTGCACCCGGGAGTGCTGAGGGAGCTGGCCCGTGTCATTGTGAGGCCACTGTCATTTGCCTCAGTACCAGGGAGGCACATCTGGAGTGCTGTGTCCAGCTGTGGGTTCCCCAGGACAGAAGAGATGTGGGCTTGCTGGAGCAAGTCCAGGGGAGGGCCACAAAGATGATTAAGGGATTGGAGCATCTGTTGGAGGAAGAGAGGCCAAAAGAGCTGGGCATGCTCAGCTCGTAGAGGAGAAGGCTCAAAGGGAATCATCACAAGGGCTGGACTCGGACTATCTCCTCAGGTGCCTCCACAACCTCAGCTATCCTGTGATTAATTAAATTGTTAACAGGGTAACCGTTGTTTGAGAATCATCTGCAAATTATTGAGAAATGAGGTCGCCGTTTCCCTAGAAATAAAATTGTAGAGAAGAGCAACAGAAATGTTCCCCCCCATCCTGTATCAGTAAGCTCAGTTTCTTATTAGAGGCTGGTTCATCCTTAGAAGTAAGATTGTAGACGTGTTGGGGACCTGCCAAAGTTCTTCACTGAGATGATGCCTGGGAAGACACAGCTATGTGTTATCGCTGGGTTTGCTCTGTCTCCTGGTGGAGACATGAAGTGGAGAAGGCAGGAACGTTGCCCAGGAGGAAATGCCCTCACACTGGGACTCCTGCCCTGGGTTTGGTTGGGTATTATCCTAGTAACAGCAGCACTGTGAGCTGTGGGCACAGCTCAACCACAGCGCTCCAAGATTTAAAAGCTCACGGTTCGGAGAAGCTGGAATGACACCATTGCCTTTTAAAATGAGATGTTCCAGTTCACTGACCTTTTTTTTTTTTTGTCTCCAGCTTCTAGGATTTCTGTAGAAGGTTATAGACATTCGTTGCCGGTTGCTTTGCTTGGTTCTGTTTCCTTCTTGATGATGTCTCTATTTGCTGAGCCTGCCCTGAGCCTTCTCCTACCTGATGCACACCAGCTGCCCAGGACTTCAGCTGCTTCATTTCTTTCACTTCCTTATGTGATATTTAAATGTCTTTTACAAGGGAGTTGTTCATTTTTAATGGCAGACACCATTACATTGGAAGGCTCACTTAGCTCTCTTCCAAAGGGCAAACCAAGAAATTTCATACCCTATGAAAACATCTACTGTCAGCGTGTTGGCAGAACTCAGTTTGGCAGTGGGGTAGCTGGTGGAGCTTTTCCAGGGCCACGTGGGAGGAGGACGTGTCTATAGGGAAGAGGGCAAGCAGGGGCTTCCTAAACAGAAATGGTCAACTCCCAGCTCTTTGGAGATAGAGGGCGATTTGAGACTGCTTTGTATTCGAGTGTGATATTCAGTGTCGTTGTTTCTAAATGTTTAACCTTCTCCTTTTATCTGGCATCCATTTTTACAACTCCAGACTGTGGGCATTAATTCCCTTCTCTGGGACAGCATTATTTGAGTGCAAGGCGTGGATAAGACTGAACTCCATCACTTGGTCTTAACTCCCTCACCCTTTAGCTTTTCCCTACTGCAAGCCGCAGGAATGTAAAGGAAAAACATGAACAAGATTCCCATCAAGCCTTGGGCAGGTAGCCTTTTAAATTAGTGTGGCCAGAAAGCTTTGTGAGGCCTAAAAATGCCATTGTGAAACAGTTTCTAGTCTTCTGCAACTGCTAAGTTATCTTAAATTTGTAAACTTTTAGGTTTTATCTGGCTTTTTTCTTCTTCTCTTCCCCCCCCCCCCTTCCCTTTCTCCCCCTACATTTTGAACCTACATTTTTAGGGTCAAATTTGCCCTTAATGTCTTTTATTGAAAAATACATATTGCCTGCTATCAAGATGTAGTGTACATGCCACGATTTCAGAAAAGCACCTATTTAAGCAATGGATACCTAGTGTCATTTCCTGGTAGTTTTATAGCTAACGGTGAAGAATTTGTACTTGCAAGTGTATTCACAAAACTGCGGTTTTTTTCATCATTGGTTTAAAAAAGCCCTTCGTTGCAAAAAGGTGGATTAAATCCTGGCGTGGAAACTGAGCCTAAACCAATTAGGAAAACTCCATATGTTTGCATCCTTGTCATCAACTTAAGGAAGATTAAGATAAAGAGCCGGAAGAGGAGCGCTGTGTTTCCTCTGTTCCGGCTGTCCCGGAGCTGCCGTGCCTTGCCCTCTCGCCGTTCTGAGCCACAGCAAACCTGCAGTTTTGGTCCATTTCGTTCTTTTTTTCCACTGGTGGGGTCAAAACAGCCTCCTGCAACGGGACGTGAAGCTGAAGATGCCGGGGGATAGCCCAGAGCTGTCTGTCTTGCGCTTCCCAGTGCTCGGCCGTGAACTGTTTCGCAAGTTTTCACTTGGTGTGCTAATTTGCCTCTTGGTTTTCCTCTCGATGTGGCTCGAGTCACCGTCACACAGAGAGCAATGGTTCTGCACCCCCTGGCAGTGCCCTGTCATCTGAGAGGGACAAGGAGACACCGTGTTCCCAACTGGCCATCCTCCAGCACTGGGACGTCTGCTCCTGGTTGCTCATCCTTAGCTACTTCCGATGACCCCGGGGCCAGGGCTGAACCACCGGCACAGCCTTGGCAAGGAGGATCTCAACGGTTGGCATGCGGTCAAGAGGCTGGTCTTCCCCTGGGGGCTCGGGGCCACCCGCAGCGTGCGCTGGGCATCCGCAGCGGTTCACGCATTGAGGGGGTGGTTTGGTGAGTCATTAGTAGCATGTTGAGTGAAGGCTGTTTGCAGGCAACCAGCTATTCCACTGCAGGACGACACGAAAACGATGAGAGATGTTCTGGTGAGGGATGTATCTGCTTCTGAAGTTCAGCAGTGAATCCAGAGAAAGGATCCTTATCCGTATCCTACTGCAGTGTAATGACTTTGTCTTACAGAGAGGTGCACGAAGCTGTTGGAATTGCTGTTGCTTTTCTTCAGTGCTGTTCTGCACCCGTTGCCCGTAGAGGTCGGTGTTTGCCGTCGAAAAGAGAGCCCCGCGCCTGATGCGCTGGGATCCCTGCCACCCCCCGCCCAGCTGGCTTTCACATCTGCCTCTACCCATTTCCCTGGCTTGGTAACGTTACACCGAGCGCTTCTGAGATTCTAGAGGGGGAACTGAGCAGGAAAATGTCAGTCTGTGTTTTGTGGCATCATTAGGTTTTGCTATCCTTAACTTGTTTTAAAAGATCAAACGTTGCATTCCCCAAACCCCCACAACTTGGCATTTCATAAATTATTTGCATATATAAAAGATGACTAGAGGATGATTCAGAGGGAGAAACTCCTCTGTAATTATTATCTTACATATATTTTCTGCAGTTGTTTTCTAGCTGACAACATTTCTTCATGTTTTCAGGGCTGTGCTTGTAGAACGAAACCCTCCCTCTTTATCCCGAGACCCGTCTACATTATTTGTCAAAGGTAGCAACATTTGTGGCTGTTTGAAAGTAACTACATGGACAAGTTGGCTGAGATTATGGAAGGCACTTTGGGAAATAAAGGCTGTAGAGTGGTCGTGGGTGAACAAGCACTGGGTGAGGAAGGTATAAAAGCAGTCGCTCAAAACCCGGTGACGGAGAGTGGTGTCTTGTAAGGTCTTCTCAAATGTTCTTTACGTGAACCCTGGCTGATGTTACCTAAACATGTCCAGAAAAATATTTACTAGAATTAGCTTCCCTATGCTTTCACGGGGAAAGGGAGGTAAGATTTGTGTCATCGTCTCAGCTGTGTTTGTAAACTACCCCTGGGCTGTGTGCATTGCACTTTACTCTCCAGATGCTTCTCTAGCAGAACTGTGAAATTAATTTACTGGTTGGATAAAAATCTTAGATCATCATACTGAGACATGGAAACTTTGGTGTTTACTAAAATAATCATTCCTTAGCTTCACTGGGTGGGACGGCTGGAAATGATTTTGAGCTGTACGCCCGGCTGCAAAATAGTCTGAATTCTTGTGTTTCATGCCTGTTGATAAAGGAAACACTACCATTCTCTGCGTTCCTTTAATTAAGTTGGCCTTCCAAGAGTGACCGTGTTTCTCTAAAAACCAAAAGACCTGATTTAATCCGATAGCTCCCAGTATTCCCCTCGTTGAGAAGTTTGTACCAACCATAGATGGTTAAGGAACTGTTTGTGGCAAGCGTGGTGCAAGCAGTGCTTTTGGAACTGTGCTGCTGGAAGTGCTCACACATCTCTTCCGAGATTCATTTTCCTTCCTTACTGTTTCCCCCTCTAGGTGTCTGAGCAGTGGGCTGAGGAGCTCTGGCAGGGCTGGAATACTCTGTCTGCACCCAGATCTGCATGTCCAGACTTCTTTATGTTTGGGGGTTTTTTATGTAAGTGCACAGGACAATACACTGCATGACTTTCTCAATTTCTACCTAGGCAAAGGAAGGTGGCTTCTTTCCAGTTTTTCTTCTTCCAGACATGCAGCCAGAAGGGAGCACTCTTAGCTAAGGCACAGCAGTGTTCCCCTCAGCCTGGGGTTGCTGCAGGCTTGCTGAATGTAGAGGCAGCAAATTCTTTCACCAGAACAATGGGTAAGGGGTGAGGCTGGGAACCGTTCAGTGACTGTGCTCACAGTCTCCATACTATTTTGTTGCCACGTAACTTGACTTTTCTGCCTCTTTCATTAGGGGTGGTAGCCTTGGCTTGCGAAAACTGAATGGCAATTCAGAGTAAGATGAAGCAATTCTCCTATTGTCTTCTCGTAGGGATTTGCCATATGTGCTTTTCCAAAACAGTGATGTATGTCCCTCACTTTACCCCTCCTCCCTATGATTATAGAATGCTTAGGGTTGGAAGAGACCTTAAAGATCACCTAGTTCCACCCTTCCTGCCATGGGCAGGGATATCTGTCACTAATTCAGGTTGCTCAGAGCCCTGGCCAACCTCACCTGCAATGGTGGCAGGGATAGAACATCAACCACCTCGCTGGACAACCTGGGCCAGGCTCTCACCGCCCTCAGTGTGAAAGATTTCTCCCTTCTCTCCAGTCTGAGTCTCCCTCTTTTAGTTTAAACCCATCACCCCTTGTCCTGTCACAACAGGCCCTGATAAGAAGTCTGTCCCCATCTTTCTGACAGGCCCCCAGAAGGTCTCCCCAGAGCCTTCTCCTCTGCAGGCTGAACCCCCCCAGCTCTCCCAGCCTGGCCTCCCAG
>WTSP01007551.1:55963-87045 GCA_025331215.1 Actenoides lindsayi
TCCCGAGCTGGCCCCAGCACTGCAGGGGGGTCTCTCTCTCTGCCCAGAGCAGATCCCTGGGAGCAGAGGGGCAGGATGCCCCCCTCCCCTGCTGCCCACGCTGCTGGGGGTGCAGCCCAGGGTGCCAGTGGCTGCTGGGCTGCAAGCACACGGTGCTGGGTCATGTCCAGCTTTTCAGGCCCCAGCACCCCCAAGACCTTCTCCACAGGGCTGCTCTCCATCCCTTCACCCCACAGCCTGTATTGATACTGGGGGTTTCCCTGACCCAGATGCAGGACCTTGCCCTTGACTGTGTTGAACCTCATGAGGTTTGCCTTGGCCCACTCCTCAAGCCTGTGGAGGTCCCTCTGGATGGATCCCGTCCCTCTAAGCAGATCATTTGTACTACTCAGCTTGAAGTCATCCATCAACTTGCTGAAGGTGCACTCGATCCCACTTTCGATGTCAATGAGGAAGATTAATTAAACAGTAGATGTCCCAGTATGGACCCTTGAGGGGACACCACTTGTTACTGATTTCCATTTGGATATTGAGCCATTGACTGCAACTCTTTGGACGCCGCGATCCAACCAAATCTTTATCATTCAAACAGTCCAGCTGTCAAAATCATCTCTCTCCCATTTAGACAGAAGGTTGTTGTGTGGGCCCGTGTCAAAGGCCTTGCAGATTATATCACATCAGTTCCTCCTCCCTTATCCAGCAAAGCGGTCATTCCATCCTAAGAGACCTTCACAGTTGTTGGGCACGATTTGCCCTTGATGAAGCCGTGCTGGCTGTCTCGAATCATCTCCCTGCCTCCCATATGACTTGACATAGCTTCCAGGAGGATCTGTTCCCTAATCTTACCAGGCACAGAGGTAGGGCTGAGTGGTCAGTAGTTCCCAGCATCCTCCTTTTTACCCTTTTTCATAATGGATGTGACGTTTCTATTTTTCCAGTCACTGGGGACTTCATTTGACTGCCAGGACTTCTCGAATATGATGGAGAGGGGTTTAGAAACAACATCTGCCAGTTCCCTCGGGACCCTGGGATGCATCTCATTGGGTCCCGTGGACTTGTGTATGTTCAGGCCCCTCAGATGACCTCAAACCTGATCCCTATGATGTTATCTAGGATGTTACCCACTTGGGGGTCCCCCTGCGTTAGCCATGGGCTCGGTGGAAAGGATGCACTGCAGAAATCTCTTGTCAACATGTGCAACGCGTTTAAAATGTTTAGACAGAGAAAGGGGTGAGGTTCAAACCTCTCCAAGAAGCAGAGCAAGCAGGGGTCGTACGGTCAAGAGCCACACTGGCTGTACAGTAAACCACCCGCTGAGCAATGTTACTGAGACCCCCAGAAATGGGCTTTCGGACCTCTCTTCGACTTGCCTGTTTGGAAGGAAACCCAAACAAACTGTTTCTAACAGCGAGCGCTTGCTGGGCTCCTCGAGCTCCTTCTCGGATTTCTCTCCGATGAGCAGCTGCTCCTCCACAGTTTATTTGCAGTTGAGTGTCATGGGCAGCAGTGAAACTCTAATTGCCTGCAATAATGTTTGGGTTGGTGGGAGTTATTTTGGGGTTTTTTTTTTTTGTGTTTTGTTTTTTTTCCAGTTTATCAAGGGCATCTTTTTGGCAGATCTTTGGAGAATATACCACGGGAATGTCGGAGAGCTTGTGCTGGATCTCTGCGTGCGGAGACCGAGACGGGGGGGGAATGTGTCTGTGTACAAGGGCTACGGTTATAACATCGAGAGAATAATTTGTTATAAAACCAGATGGAAGGGGGGGAAAAAAAAAAAAAACAAAGGAAAAAAAAACCAAACCCAGCAGAAGTGACTGGGGCAGACGCACAAAGGAGGTGGGCAGTTATTCATAGGTCCTGATAGAACACCGGATGTTGTAATGTGATGCAGATCCGAGGCTGCCCCCCTGAATTTGGAGCAAAATGGGGAAATGAGCTGGCAATACACACAGGTATTTAATCAGCACAGAATCACAGAAAGATATTTGGAAGGAACCCTTCACTGGTCATCAGGTCTACTCTCCTGCGTCATGGAAGAGACTGATTACACGAAGCCGCTCCTCCTCAGATGGAGGCCAAGTAGTCATTATGTCCCGTGAAGATGTTTCTTGGCAGCTTGCTGCACTGTCCGTGTCTTAGAAACAAAAGCACTGCAGCATAATGTTGTTGAAATCTGGAAAATGACAGGAAAAAAACGGCAGAATTTGGGTTCCATGGTTACGGCTTCTCTGCAACTTCCACTGAAGTATTTTCGGTGGATAAGTAAACTTGCAATTTTGTTTCCTGAACAGGAGTCTTGGAAAACATCCCCTGGGAGTTGAAGTTCTGTGCTTTTTCTGTCTTATCTTTTTACTAAACAACCTCTGGCTCAGATGCGTGTGTTGCTTTATGCTGTCCTATACATATCTATACAGAAAGGGAACAACTGAAAACATATATCATAGAATCACAGAATTATTTCAGTTGGAAAAGACCTTCAAGAACATCAAGTCATACATATATATATACACATACATATAGATATATAGATATATATATGGATGTCAGTGCATATGTTCATGTTCTACACAAAGTTAGACATGTCGAAGTGTGAGTTCTGGCGCTGTTTCTGTTTCCCTGGAGGAACTGAAAAGTTACTTAATACATTGAAAATTCCTTTTCCAATCGATATTAGCCCCTTTTGGTGTGGTGAGTTATCTGGACAGACTGTGCCTTTTTCACATGTGATCCTAGAAAAAAATTTTGCAGTGAATTTTTGAGATACTAGGTCCTTTGGATTTTTACATCTGCTATGGTGAATGCCAGGTGTCTCTCTGTGTGCTTGGGTTCTCTGCTTCTGGATGATGAAATTCGTGCAGATTCGTAGTTAAAGATAAACTGTGGCTGTGAATCATACTTTCTATATGATGCTTTTTTATATCTTTTCAAGATGATACTGATGAATTGATCTATTACTCCCAACAGAAGTGTTTTAAGTGGGTTTTTTTTCCCCCCTCATAATGAAAACAGAAGCCTTAGAGCGTAAAGACCTTAAAAATGAAAGCTTGGCGCATTGCTTTATCAATTTTTCATTGTTTCAACAGAAAACTTAAACCCAAAGCATCTTAAAGAAGAAAGATGTTTTTTTATTACCTTTCTTAAGACACTGTGTTCTCATGAGTAGATGGGGATTTCCTCAAAATACTTTTAAACCATTTTGTGTCACCTAAGCTTTCTTAGCAGTGCCAGTCACGTTTCCTGGCACCTCTGGGCTAGCAATGGCTCCTGGATTGATTTGCAGCATTTCTTGAATAAAATCAACACCTTTAATCTGTAAAATCTATTTTTGGCTCTTTTCTTCTAGGTCTTATTTTTCTATTTAGAGTGTTTTAAAAGGCAGCAGTAGGATGCTGTCCAAACCCAGCTGGAAAGTACAAGATAAAGGTGTATCTACACAGACAGAACATCTCTGCATTTGCTCAGCATGGGTAAGTCTGAACCTGCTCAGATTAACTTGGGCACAAGGTTATGCTCGAGTCCTATGTATCATACAGTCAAAGAAGAGAGCTTGCATCTCTCTGTACCTGTCAGCCACACTGGGAGTGGGGTTCACAGATCACTCCTGCTGTCACTGCAGCCCATGGCAAGGCACTTGAGTCCGTGGAAGCAAGCAGAGTCTGAGTTTGAGCAGACCAAAGTGGGTAGTGTAAGAGTGGGGGTTGTGCACACAGGGTATAAGATGTATGCAAGTGCTTTGTTTTCTATACCTTTTACAAATATTTGTGTGGTTTCAGGCTTGTTATAATTTCCTCTGAGCCATACTTACCTTGAAGAGGTAGGACTTGGGATGATGGAACCGTTAAGATATATAGATGAGAAGCATTATGTGCCACTTGTGAGATGTGTTTGAGAAGAAGTGTTCAGTAGTGGCTGGGTCTAACTTAGGCCAGGGTACCACTTACACCAGCTAACAACCTGATCCAGCATTGCCTGTTGCCAGGGACGTTTCTGAACCCTTGGTTGGTGACAACCATCCTGCTAAAAAGCCCTTTGTGACACCAGCAAGTCAGACTTCAGTCTCAGTCTTTGGTTGTGCAAACACTTTCCTGTGTGAATTGTGAGAAGACAATGTAAAACGCTATATGAAATATATTAAAACAAAGGTAATGAAAGTTGTAGTCAACATGAGCAAAAAGGGGTTTGTTCTGTGTAAAAGCTGAGAAAGAAGAGGGGATTTTCTCAGCTGTTACTGAACCGAAGCCGTGTTGTAGCATAAGAATTGCTAGGCCTGGTGTTGACTTGCACTTGCTCATTTTATGCTAAACTGAATTTAAGTCTTCCATCTCGAAGCTGCAGGTAGATTAGTGCTGTGGTATTATGGGATGTCTACAGCGCTCTCAGCTGCAGACATTTGCACGGGAGGCTCAGCTATCATGAGGACTGCGCAAGCCATTTATTGTAATCTTGGTAATGTGTTAATGGTAATCTTCTGCTTGCATCAATAAGCTCTTATCTTGTTTTGCTTAAGTAACCTTTCCTTCCCTGCAACAGGAAATGATTTTTAAAAGATTCTTAGTTATCATTTCTGGCTTAAGGCAGATGCTTAAGCCCTTCTGTAGGTGTTGTGGTCAACCATAGCAGATTCTCTTGCAAGACTGAAGTTTAAAAGTGGCTCAAGACGTGACAATTCAAAGACAGGCTGAAGTAAGATGATGTGCTAATGTTACTTTCTAGGGGAAAAGGACAGATTATGAGGTTCCATGATGGAAACTTTAGCTTCAAGCATGTTTCCTTCACTTATGTTTTGTTTTCCCTTCCTGTAGCATATTATTGTCCCAATTCCCATTCTTGTACCATCCAAGGGAGCTCTTGGCATCTATTAAGTTTTGGTACAATGTCAGAGGCAGAGATGGAGGAGAGACCTGGCTGACAGACTTTGCATTAGCATCCAGGCATCTGTAGCCTTTTTTGAGGACTTGATTTGATGTTACTGTGATGGCAGCTCCAGAGGACTTGATCTGGTCTCACTTTCTGCCTGGGTTCAGTACCCTCTATTGCCACTGTAGGCAGCAGAACACAGTCATCTCCACTTTGTTCTATCTTTGTTGCAGCAGACAAAAACATTTTCATGTTCTAGTTGCAGCATCATGTCTCCACTCTGAAAAGAGAGGAAACTTCTTATGGACTTCCTTGGGGTGACTTGTTTCTTGTCCGAATAACTGTCTTCTGGGTACCTCTTCTCCCATTCACAAGGGTCTTGAATGTTTCTTTATGAACCCCTTTTCATAGAGTAGTTTGGTTTGGAAGGGACCTTAAAGATCATCCAACCCCCCTGTCCATGGGACACCTCCCACTAGACCAGGTTGTTTAGAGCCTCATCCAGCCTGTTCTTAAACACTTCCAGGGATGAGGCGTCCGCAACTTCTCTGGGCAACCTGTCCCAGTGTCTCACCACCCTCATAGTAAAGAATGCCTTCCTAATGTCTAATCTAAATCTCTCCTGCTCTAGTTTAAAACCATTGCCCCTTGTCCTGTCACCCCATACCCTTATAAAATGTCCCTCTCCAGCTTTCCTGTAGGACCCCTTCAGCTACTGGAAGGTGACTATAAACTGTCTCCAGAACCTTCTCCTTCTTCAGGCTGAGCAGACCCAACTCCATCAGCCTGTCCTCACAAAGGAAGTGCTCCAACCCTTTGATCATCTGTGTGGGCTCCTCTGGCCCCACACCAACAGATCCCTGTCTTTCCTGTGTTGGGGGGCTCCAGAGCTGGACACAGTACTCCAGGTGGGGTCTCACAAGAGCAGAGTAGAGGGGCAGAATCCCCCCCCTCGACCTGCTGGCCACAATTCTTCTTGATGCAGCCCAGGATATGGTTGGCAACATTTCCTTTTTTCATAATAGCAAATGCTATAGGGCACATTTGTGTTTTGGGAATTTATTCATGAAATGTTGGTGCATGAGAGATTATGTCAATTAGAATGAGAAATTAGCTCAACAATCAGATGTGCTGGCTGTTATCTTCTGTAAATGTGTTGGCTTTAATCGAAGAGGAAAGGAGGCGCGATATAATTAAATTTTGCTTTGGGAATTCGAAGTGTGTGATTCTTGGTAGAGAGCACAATATTGATCAAGAGGGAACACTGAGATTTTGATGAGTCCAAGCGGGCTCAGCACAAGTCATTGGCTTTGCTCAGGTACCGCTGAAGTAATGGGCTAATTGAGTTGATTTGCCTCGCTGGCGTGTCAGCATCACAAACTTTAAAGGTTTGAACGGGCTGTAAATAGTCCCCTGGCCTTTTCTGATTGCTTTGAGTATTTATATTACCTCCGTTGACTTTTGAAAGACTTCCTTTGTTGAACCTGCCAATCGTTGCCTGAGGAGGAGGATTCTTGCCTAGTCTGGCACGGTGTTAGTGGCACGGAGCCCAACAGCGCGATAATCTGGCAGATTCCACATTTTAAGGGAAGGAGATTACTTTCTCAGTGTCCCGGGGCTTCCAATTTCTCTGTTATTCAAACTAATGCATTTCTTAACTCCTGCTTGTGTTGGCTACCAGTCTTGCCTGATTTATGGGCTGTTAACATGTCTGTGCTGAAGGCTCCTTCCTTTCTCCATAAACCCCGAAGGGTTTGGATCTTTTCTATACCAGCGCTGCAGCCTAATCTAAATTATGTCTTATGGTATTGCAGTTCTCAAAGCTTTTATGGAAAATGATACAAAATCAGCTGCTTTATTTTCCCTGGCTGTAGAGGACGCTTACAGCAGTTGGCTTTCCCCCGGGAGAATTGATGTTTGTGAACGGCTCTCCCAAAGTTTTGTTTCCTGAACAGCGAGACTGGTGTGAGTGGTGTGTTCCTCTGCTCAGAAATGCCCCCCCCCCGAGCCATTGCAGATGGCCATGTTCAGCTGCAGAATATGTCAACACATTTTATGTAGATCAACAGCCACATGCTGGAGGCGAGGAGAGCGAACGAAGCGCGTTTCTGGACATACCCTTAATAACCTAACACTTAAAAATCTAAGGTCATGCATATCAAGAATGTTTTATAGATTTTTATCTCTTTTTATAAAGGGATATTTCAGTATCTGACAAGGGACCTTCCAACACAACTGCCTGAAGAGGTTGTAGAAGCTTGTCTTGGAACCAGTCTTGGCACTATTTCTCCCATTATCAATTATGCATTACAGTGGATCCAGGGAAATGCTGAGAAACACTGCTGTGGTCATTATCCTTTTATCAATAATGGCTGCTTGGCTAATCACCCTGTGTATTTCAATCTCAGTTTCTCTTCCACAAAGAAACAAACAAACAAAAAAAACCCCAAACAAACAAATTTTCCCTATCCAGCAGAAGGGAGAGGGTCTGGAGGGCTTTATTTTCATACGTGCTTATATACTTTTTGCTTACATTTCTATGGATTCGCTCTTGACAGGTTGGATCAGATCTCCAGAATTTTTGCCCAAAGAGCTCAAAATAAAAATAGACAAGGCTGAAGGACATAAATGGTCAAGACTCTTGTTTAGCTTAGAGTAGGATTCTCAAGTGTGATGGCGTCGTCTGTTTTGGCAATTTTTCACCTGACAGTGGTTTGCTTAGGAGGAGTTGGACCTCTGCCCACCTCAACATTTAGCTATCAAGAGGAACTGCTGTTTTAAACTGCTGTGTATGATTTATGTAGATGTCATGTGGTGTTTATAAGTCAAGAACCTGAAGCCTGTGACATGAGCGATAGGAATTTGCTTGTAAAATGGCAGTCTGGTTAGGACATACCTAAGAAGCAATGTAAGTTGAGTGTGTCATGCTGGTGCTGAGTGTCCATGGAAATCCACTGATCTCCCCACCTTAGCCTCCTTTGAGAAATCCCAGCCTAAGTCATTGAACAGATGAATTACAAGTTCATCGCCATCATCCGATGGATGAGAGAGGAACATGCTTCATGCTTCACGTCATCAACCTCTTATAATAAGTCGTGATTCATGAGGTGCTGCTGAGCTCCAGAGTGCCCTAAGTAAAGTAACTACGTTCAGAGAAGTCTCACCAGGATACGAACGTGTATTTGTGCGTGTGAAGGAGAAGTTTAATATCTGAAACGTTGGACAGCCATGCTGGGGTGTGCTGGGTGGAGAAGGCCAGGGAGATGGGGGTTTAATGTCCCACCGGTCCTTTATTGCACTTCTAACAGGAACAGGAGGAAAGTGTCAAGTCAGATTTCAGCTGCTTTCACAGCTATGGTCAAAGGACTTCTGGAGAGCGTATCAGCTGAACAAGAAGTATCAGCATCACCTTGGACTGGGTGTGCTGAGAGCCTGCAAATGATTTAATGAAGGAACTATGTAAGAGAGACAACTGTACCATTTTTGGTTTATATAAAGCAGTGATCATAATTTATCTCAAAGACAAATATCAATGAAATGACGCTGCAGAGATGTGGTCCTTACAAATAATGGGACTTCTAAGCAGCAAGTGAGAGTTAGCTAATGGGAAAATACTGTGCAGATGATGCAAGTACCTCCGAGGAGGACGAAAGGGAAATGAAGGCTTAAGGTGAAATGAATGTATCTTGCTCTTTCCAGATGTCATAAGGGAATCCTATTTTTACAAGCAATTGGAAATAGAGCAAATGCTTTAAAGAGGTGTCATCTTCCTCCTCCATTTTTCTTTCCGTCTTGGCAACAGGTAGAGAGAGTGATGCTGCGAGGGAACTCCTGCAGCTTGCAGTGGTCTCTGGCAGCCCCTGGGGTCATTGACAAGTGGCTGAAATTATAGCAGGATGCTGTGAGTTAACGTTACACGGCTGAACGGGCACATCTGGCCTGGGCTTAGGGGACCACGAAGATGGCTTAAAGCTTCTTCCACACCGTTACCCCTCTCCAAGTGAAATATGTCCCACAGCTGTTGCTGCAGATTGTGCTCATTATCTTTTCCTGTATTTTTTTTTTTTTTTCCTGACATTAGATTTTGTTGTGTAGCTTCATAGAATGAAACAGTTGAAGCAGGGGCTGGTTGGAAGGAAGCTTGCTTTCGTTCTTGCTGACCTTCCCTTAACCTCTCACTGGTAGGGTTTGAGACTCTTTGCCAAACTGATAGACAAAACTCTGTCTAGTAATGGAAAAAATTAATTACCGTGTTCCAGTGGTTTAAGTCTGAACTCCTTCCAGCCCTGTATTTTCGCTTCTCTCTACGGCAGCAAGAAAACAAGTCGATGAAGGAAGTAGAACTGGGGCTCTCTTCTCCTGTTTCAGGGCTGTTTCTGTGTACACTTGCGCATTTCAACAGGTTATTCCAATATAAATATTTAAAGAAAGAGGACGGAAACCCCAGGCTGGAGCGGATAGCAGTTTCCAGAGCCGCTCCAGAGAACGTCCGTGTCGGGACAGCTCTTGACTGCGCGGGAGGAGGGTACAGCCTGTTATCGAGAGATGGGAGATAATTGCTAGGCAAAATCCTAGACCAGTCTGGCGCTCGCGTCTGCCGGCCCGCTATCCAGACGGTAGGAAAACAGGCTCGGTGTCAGACCGCGGGCGGCTGGTGGAGAAGGGCTGGGGAGGAAACCCACGAAACCGCAGGGCTTCCTCCCCGCTCCTCAAAATGTCAGGCGCCGGAGGGGTTTTTCCTTGGCCTTTCCGTACCGCACGCGCTGAGCGGCGAGCACCTTCGGGCAGGTCCCGGTACACTCATGCCTGCGTGGCCCGTCTGGCCGGCCGGGAGGCATCGGGCCGCAGTCAGTGGCGGGGAGCGCGGGGACGAGGAGGGGGATGGCCGTGTCTGCACCGTCTTCCTCCCGGCCCGGCCTGGCCAGGGCTTTCAGATTGCCTGAGCTATTATAAGCTCTGCGGGGAAGAGCTGCTTTCCAGAGCAGAAAACAGGCCTGTGATCCTTCTGTCAGCACGGGAGCAGATATTGCCAATGATCGACAAAGGGCAATGATGGAACTTTCTCCTCGCAGCCAAGATGTTCACCAGTAAAGAAACTTTCTCCTCGCTCGCTTGTGCAGCCCCGGCACAGTGGATTAAGCAATCCAGTGCAAGGAAAAATAGCTATTCCTGTTTTCGTTTCCCTTCTTACTGACCTGCTGTGACTTCGGCCTCTGAAATAAAAGAAACACTTGTGCTCTGAAAACATCTTTTGTTTTGGTGTTTGGGTTTGGGTTTTTTTTTCTTTTTGAAAAGAAAAAGTACTTTAATCTCCAGGGTTACCAAAGTGTATGTAAAAACTATCTCCAGAAAATTCCACGCCTCTCTCTTAACTCTGGATCCACTCTTGCATGCCAGACAGATTCCCAAAGAGACATTATGAACATATAATTCTTTAAAATAAGGTTTAATTCTTTTTTTTCTCTCCCCCTTTTAGGAGGTTAATTGGGAATTTCTCAAACTGAAACAATTTTTTTTTCTTTCCCTGCTGGGAATCCCCTGATCCAATCCATGCTTGCTGTTAGTTGCTCCAATCGATATGTTGTGTGGACTGTAGAGGTGCTGTTTCCATTGAGCTGGGCAGAAGAGAGATGTGGTTCATCAAGGGAAGTGAAACCTGAAAAAAGAGCTTGCTTTTTTTTGAGCCAAAATAACATCGTCAATGCTTTTTGTTGAAATGAAAACACTAAATAACTGATTTTGGATTAACTCTGTGCCACATGAAGATGTCTTGTTTGATATGGAAGTCACTGATGCTTTTGGATAACCTTTTAATTCTAATTTTAACCAGTTTTTAAAAAATAATTCTTATATTCCTATTTTCCCTCAGTTTAAAACCATTTCCCCTCATTCTATTGCAGGACACTCTTGGGAAGAGTCCCTCTCCAGCCTTCCTGTAGGTTCCCTTCAGGTATTGGAAGGCTGCTATAAGGTTCCCCCAGAGTCTTCTCTTCTCCAGGCTGAACAATCCCAGCTCCCTCAGCCCATCCTCATAGCAGAGGTGCTCCAGCCCCTGGATACATCTCTGTGGCCTCCTCTGGACTCGTTCCAACAGGTCTATGTCCCTCTTATGGTGGTGACACCAGAACTGGACGCAGTATTCAAGGTGGGGTCTCACAAGAGCAGAGTAAAGGGGGGAATCACCTCTCTTGATCTGCTGGCCACAATCCTCTTGATGCATCTTAGAACAGGGTTGTGCTTCTGAGCTGCATGAGTGCACTGCCGGCTCGTGGTGACCAAACAGGGCAAGGGAAGCATGTTTGGAGTGACTGACTTGTCTCCAAGAAAAGCCGTTCTCTAAATTCTCCTTCCCTACCGTGACATCATTGGTATTGATGGGGAAAATGGTAAACCCTTCTGCTTCAGCTGTAGGTACCATCAGTTAGCTATGCCACCCCTAGGGACAGCCTCTTTGCTTCCCTGCGTCTCGCTGGCCAGCACAGTTTCTCCATGCTAGTAAGTCAGTGTCTACCTGTACTCTGTTCCAGGCTTGAAATGAAAAGATGTACCCTTTTAAGTGCCAAATAGCACTCCACAGAAACACTAGACCCTGTTATTCACTGTTGAATATTTCACATCACCCTGAGAAGGAAAACATGTTGCCTAATGTCTGTGAAGAGATTCCTGCGGTGAAAAGATGACTTCCTAGCTATTCTTTCTTCCTTTGTCCCCTTATTTTCCTACCGGACTCATCATTATGGTGTCCAAAGAGCTCTTCATTGATGGAGCTCTGAAACCTGGTGGATGTGCCACGCTCATTGCTGATGCTGGATTGGGTTTCCTCTCCTTGCTAGCTGCAGTGGTCTTCCTCACAGTGCGTCCCTTAGCATGGTATGAATGCACGTAGCCGCTTAACGGTGAAAAAATGAATCACGACCTATTGAATGTTTTTACTCACTTTGAGGTTTTTCCAGGTTACTGATTCACTCAAGCAGAACGAATTTCCATGGTAAGATTTAAGGTGTTAAAATGACCACCCCAACAACTCAACGCTTGATTATCTTGGCTGCTGTAATTTCCTTTTCCAAATGTTTTGAATGGAAACAATGATGGTGGTCCAAGACCTGATGACTCGTTTACAGAGAATGGGGAGTTATTTGGATTTGGGGAGTTAGTAGGATGATATGTAAAGTGTGTCTCCCAGTTTTCAAAAGGGTCTAGTCGTGAGCAAGCCAGGTGGTGACCAGTAACAGGTTTTGAAGAGGATTGCTTTGAACTCGTTAATTTCAGAGGAATGGGATATCCAGAGGCAGAGGAGGAAGTCACAAGCACGTTGACTTCACTGTGGTAGTGATTAATAGAATAGATTGAGTTGATGCCATCGCTGGTGTTTATGTGTGGACTACGCAGTCCAACTTGTTTGTTTTACTGCAACACGGCAGATAATTCGTTCCTTGTTCAGCAACACTTCTAGTAAATGTTGCTCATTATGCTTAATAAATTGCCTGGCAAGTGATGTTAGTAAAAAAATATGTTTTTAAATATGTGACAGCAGAAGGGTAACGGATGGAGGCGACAGGCAAAATTTCTCACGAACCGTTTGATGCAACTGGTTTTAATCCTTTTGTGCCTTAATGGTTTCTTGGCCAGATTTCTGACTGCCCAGAAAGATGTTTTGTAGTTCCAAGTCCTACTCTTGTTAGTCCCACAGGGATGTCACTGGGCAACTTCTGATGCTTCTTAGTTATGTCTCCTGTAGCCCAGTTCCTTTTTGGCTTTTGCAATGTAAGGCTTACTGGCTAATAGAGGTCCCTAAGGACTTCCAGGTCTAACTGTTGTCCTAGCTTTAAGCGTAGCTAGGTGGCCTACACCGTAATAAAACCCAAGGTATTAATAAAATTTAAGTTGCTTTCAGACCTCTCTTTTGTTTTGGGGGCTGTTTGTTTGTAGTCAAGGCTGGTTGAGCAAGGCCCATCAATCATCCCAACTGCTGTCAGGAGGACCACAGACGTAATGCAGGGGCTTCTGTTCTTTTCCAATATTGTCTTCCTAACCTGCAGCCTGACCGCAGTCGTGGCTCACAGTGACACCTTCAGCCAATGAAATCTTAGCCCCAAGGTGCTGAGTTCCCTTTTGTTACCCACTACCTGTCCTGTGTTTGTGTATTTTATGCACTGAGTGTAACTAATTTGAAACAATTCCCGTTAATTTAATAGAATAATTCCAAACAAATAATTAACTGCCAAGACTAACCTTGGATTGCCCTTTAGCAAAGGATAAGGTAATGTGATGATACAAAACTGGAAGCAGTAGCTGACACCCTGGAGGGCTGTGCTGCCATTCGGCGAGACCTGGACAGCCAGGAAAGTTGAGCAGAGGAGAACCTCGCAGAGTTCAACAAGGGCAAGTGTAGTGGCAAGTTCACCATGGAGGTTCCATCTGCACTGAAGGAAAAGACTTCTTTGGTGTGAGGGTGTCAGAGCCTGGCCCGGGCTTCCCAGAGAAGTTGTGGAGTCTCCTTCTCTGGAGAGATTCCAACTATCAGTATAAAGCTCTACATCAGCTTTGTGGATCATAGTGGTGCCCTGATGCTTCAGCCAAGGTAAGCTGGCAGGGCAGTGTTTCCAAGCTGAGTGGCTCACGCCTGGAAATCCCTGTGCTGCGGTCCTGATTGAATGGGTCCTCCTCACACGAGGAACCTGGACTTAATCACTCTTTGTTTCCCCAAGCATGTCTCAAATTCCTTAGAATTTGAGTTGAGTTTTCTGAAATGTCAACCAGAGGGCTGTTTATTATTATGAAAATAAGATGAAGATAAATCTGTTTCTCCCAGTAATTTCAGTCTGCATTAGATTTCATGTCTTGAAATTCCTCTGATCTCCACTCAACTTTGCACAAGAGAACCAGCAAAATTGCCTACTTTCTGATTTTGAGATTGGTTCCCGGTCTAAACTTTAGCCAGTTTAACAAATTTAGTTTTAATTTTTAATTAAAGAATCTTTTAAGAATTACTAATAATTTTTTTAAATCCTAATGCCTCTTTGGTAACTGTGATGAGTGAGTTTTTTAGGTGTCTGTACACGCGCCCCAAACAACACCTGTAAAAAGGGAAATTCCTGTTCTGACTAGCCTGTTGCAGCTGAGTAGTAACAAAGAGAAATAATCCAAGATTATAGGAATTTGCACTAATTGCTTGCATACGTTTATTTGATTTTTGAACAATCCTTCTCATTTTAATCCTTGTTTAAAGACAGAACATGCCCTGTCAAACCATGCTCTGGTGGTTGTGGTTTTTTTTTTCTTTTGCTCATCCTTGAATTATTCCATAATTGCAGCTATTTGAATGTGAAACTCAAATTTGAAGAGCTAGATGAGAGAAGGCATGTGGGACAAGACATGAATAAAGCAGTGTGATGAATTCAACATTTGTCTCCCTGTGTAAGAAGGATTTATACCCTAATCCCTTCCCTGAAATATAGCTAATCCCATCTTAGTACAAGACCAAATGACTCCAATTATATTTTTCAGGGAGGAAAGGTTGCAAAGTGCATTTATGCTACTCTGGCTGTAAAACTGTAAACTTATTTTAATGTCTATTTTATTATAGATATTTAACATCCTAGTCACAAATCTTTTTTCAGGCATTAGAGAGCCTCTATCCACTCCTGTTTGTGGTAGGTATTTGGCTTGTAGGTGTCTGGGGCACCTGCACCTGGTGGGTTCCCCGTGTAGAGTCTGCAAACCTGCCATGTCCTTAAGATCTGGCAGCCCGTAGATACCATCTCACTTGTGCAGAAACCTCCTCTTGTCATAATCCATATATATATAACCTTGTCTTTTTTTTTTTTTTCCTGGCAACGTCACTTAAAATGCACATCAACTGCTCTATATTTCATCAGCTGTTGACCCTCTTCCTTCTTTATGGCCCATATATATATATATGGTAAAGATCTCACATCCCAGAAGCAGCTGCTAATGAGGCCAACTCAAGCATATTTACTTTGTGTGGAAACAACATTGGGAAGCATTTTAATCATTTTGATAATTTCCTGACATAAATTCAAAGGGAGATGATTAATGCACTGCCTACAGACATGCGGTTATTGATTTTCAAGGAAAGAAATAAATGAGGAGATGATTTGCTTCTCAAAACTCTGACCCAGGGCATCACTGAGGGTGAATTCTTTAATGACAAGTGTTATGTGCTTAAAGAAAGGCTGGATGTGGCACTTAGTGCCATGGTCTGGACAGTGTGGTGGTGTTGGGTCATAGGCTGGACTTGATGATCTCAGAGATCTTTTCCAGCCTCAGTAAGTCTGTGATTCACATTTGCAAAGCATAAAGATCTGGGCTCAGATTTTGATTCACCTGATGCTAATCTGTTGTGGTTGTCTCAAATTATAGAACACTTTTAAGAGTAGAATTTATTTTTATGTGTGTTTCTATCACTGCTGTATGGTGTCTATATAGGGTATCAATAACATCTTGAGCATAGAGCAAGTAACATCTTCAAATTTGCTTCTCTGGTAGCACATTTCTTGTCTGCTTCATTACAACTGATAGGAATTTGTTGGAAGTAATTACTCGAAGGCAGGATAGTTATTGGCAGCTTCACAATTAGACTGAGATTGGAAGAAATTAAGAATCAGCTTCCTTTGCCAACATTAACTCTAAAATCATCTAAAGGACTATTGATATGATTCAGTATGGCCTTTCCTAACACAATCTGCTTGAACAAGTCCTTTGTTTCATTGTTCTACCTGGTAAGGGAAGAGAATGTTATTTTCTTTTTTAACTCTCCTAAGTTAAAATCTTTTCTCTTGAATCAACCTTCTGGCCAGTTTTCCATGGCAGGGGGTCCCACTGGGCAGAGGGTGTGTGAATTCACATACTGAGTATGTGCACACTCACGTGCTGAATTATACTCAACAGCTGACAGAAACAAACATTTTCTCTTGATTTTTATTTCGTATTTTGCCTTTGATTGCTTAAGTATTTCGTATGGGCTTGCCCTGCCTTTATTCACTGGAGGAGGTGAATCCTGACCGAGTGCTGCTGGAGCACTGTGCTGTGGTCATGTTAATTCTGCTCTGTAGTTAAGTCAGTTCTCTGAGGGAAATAGAGATGAGAAAACCTCATTTTCTTTAAGTGAGATAGTGTATTGTGATCAAAATTACAGCATTTCCTCTTTCATGGTTTATTCCATTTTCCACGTGTTCGTAGCAGAGCCCTTTTGTGGAGTAATGCAGACACTGTGCAAATTTCCTGTTCAATTTATGGCAATCCTTCGCCTGACTTAAGTTTTAAAACCTCCTTTAACTTACAATTTTTCTGGCCATAATTCTTCATAACCCAAAACATCATCTCTGTGGTTTGTAAAATTCTTAGAGAAGCTTTTTTCCTCATGTCTTGTTCCCAGGAAGAGTGAAGCGTGTACACCAAAACAACCCAAAGCTGCCTTGGAAGGACACGGTTGAGAGGGGAAAATGTGGAAAAATGCCTCATATATGTCTATGAGATTTGGGACTGAGGTTTTGTGCCTCAGACACAGACATAAGGGTAATTGCTGAGTACCTGTATTTTTTTTTTCTACACCTTACCATGTGTGAATTTTCTGTTAAAATGGACTTTAAATGTCTTTATTTCTTTATAAACATGAAAAGAAATTAGTTTATTTAGCTTATATTTCTTTATTTTATCTTTCTTACTCTTGGAGTAGCATCTTTCACACAAAGTTATAGGTTTGGAATATCAGCCTTAACTCCATTTCAACTCATTTTTTATCTGACATGGAAAGTTTTACATTTTATGACTTTCTCTTTTCATTTGTGCAGCTTTACATTTCTGTTATGCATTCCTAGCTAGTACTTGCAGCTGGAAGCAGATTCTGCTTTGTTAATATATTGGCCTACTGATTCCAAATTGGTTGGAAATCTCTTAATGAAAAGGAAACGAAAAATAAAATCCTTATTGGAAGAAGCTGTCATTTTTAGAAGAATTCCAAGAAAAATAAAATAATAAACTGAATAAGCAGTTGTGTAATTGCCACACATAAAAGAAATGCATTAGGAAAAAAAAGAAACTCTTCAGAAGTACGAAAAGAATTGAGACACTTTAAGGCAAAATATTTGTGTGGGCACCTTAGTTCTCCACTAATAAACCAATTCTCATTAGCTTATAAATTTGGAAATAGTTGGAAGAGCTAAATGAAAACAGAAGGATTATAAGATACGGTGATAAAACATGAAGGGTGGAATCCTTCTGCTAACTCAACATCTATGAATGATACTAAAAAAAATAGCTCGACTGCACGAATTCCAAGGATTTTAATTACAAATTTATTTTCTATTGGCTCCTTGCCTATAAACAGAAGAGGGGTAGAGCAAAGGAATTTTATGTGCTGAATAAAAGTATGAAGCTTTTTATACTTCAAAGGCAATATTTGCCCCATGGGTTTTTTCCCTGTGCTATTTTTAGTTGCCTGCAGTTCATTTCAGGAGACAGACGCTGCATTACAAAAGCAGTATAAATGGAAATATTCCTTCACTTCTTAATTAACGTGTGGTTTGAGCTAGCATAAATTATAACAATGTTATGAGTTTTGTTGGGGTTTTTTTTTGTTGTTGTTTTTTTTCCCTCATGAAACAAAACTAATTGTAATAGAGGAAGATAAAATCTTGGGCAGGTTGTTTTGCAAAGAAGTTACTTTCATTAGTTTCCCCTGAAGAACTTTTAAGTTCCATTGGGATGAACTTCTGCTTTGAAAATGCAGAGCAGTTGTTTCATAGTGCTGAACACTTGCAGATGACACCAAATTGAGTGAGCGTGTCGATCTGCTTGAGGCTAGGAAGGCTCTGCAGAGGGATCTGGACAGGCTGAACTGATGGGCCGAGGCCAATTGTAGGAGTTTAACAAGGCCAAGTGCCAGGTCCTGCACTTTGGTCACAACAGCCCCAGTCAACACTACAGGCCTGCTGGCTGGAAAGCTGCCTGGAAGAAGAGGACCTGGGGGTGCTGGTGGATGGCTGGCTTAACATGAGCCAGCAGTGTGCCCAGGTGGGCAAGAAGGCCACCAGCATCCTGGCCTGGATCAGAAATAGGGATGGTGGCCCTGTGCTCGGCACTGGTGAGACCACGTCTCGAGGACTGTGTTCAGTTCTGGGTGCCACAGTGTAAAAAAAGACATTGAGGTGCTGGAGCAAGCTCAGAGAAGGGCAATGAAGCTGGTAAAGTGTCTGGAGAAAATATGAGGAGTGGCCTGAGGGACCTGGGGTTGTTTAGTCTGGAGAAGAGGAGGCTGAGAGGAGACCTTATTCCTCTCTATAACTCCCTGCAGGGAGGTTGTAGTGAGGTGGGTGTTGGTCTCTTCTCCAAGGTAACTAGTGACAGGACAAGAGGAAATGGGCTTCAGTTGCACCAGGGGAGGGTTAGGTTGGATATTAGGGAAATTTTTTTTAATGAGTGGTGTGGCACTGGAACAGGCTGCCCAGGGAGGGGGTGGAATCACCATCCCTGGAGGGGGTTCAAAACATGTCTAGATGTGGCACTTCAGGACATGGTTTAGTGGTCATGATTATGTTTGGTAGGCAGTTGGATCTGATGATCTTGAAGGTCATTTCCAACTTTAACGATTCTATGATTCTAAATTAAGTCAATAAATCAAGGGCAGAATGCTGCTTCCAGGGGGATGTCTGGGGGATAAATACAATGTAAGACCTTTCAGAGGACAGTTAGGGTTTTTTGGCTGGCAACAGGAGCTGGTACTCCTGGAGTCTCTGCAGGGAGAAAGAGCTAGAAGTGATAAACTACACAACTATATCAGGACACGTGTGTATGTCAGTTTTTATATTGTCCCCACGGTGTGGCCTCTGCTGTCCTCCCAGATAACAGTTCACTGTGACCAGAACACAGCAGAGTTTGGTGCTCTCCCATATGCCTCCAGAGCAAGAGGTATCCTTTTTCCCACCTCTTGGAAATTATTTTTTTTGCATTTCAAAAATGTAATCCTCTATCTAGGGATGCAACGAACATTTCTGGAGATTTCCTATGTTCTGTAGGCATGGGCTTGAATGTCAGATCTCTATATCCTGGTCATTTGGGTCATTTCTACTTCTAGTATGGCTCTGTCTGTGGTGAAGCAGATGGATTAAATAAACCCTACTGAGCACACAGTCCATTGCTGGTGTGGGAAATATAAATCTGTGGCACAAAAGGTATGAATTCTTGCTTCACAGAATTCTTAATTTTTAAAACAATTTGGAACAGCTCCTACAGAAAGCTTGGGATAGACCAATAGGAGAATACATAAGAGCTCACTGCTGCTAGGAGCAGGAACCCTGGTGGGGAAGCTGTTTTGATCACAGATGCTAACTTAGAATTGCCTTTTCACACACACCCCCCCCCCAGGATTCACACATTTTGGTTAAAAGACTGCTTCTGATAAGTTGCTTTTCTGTTGGATCTGCTGGGAAAGCTTAAACATGTTCTCATTATTTGTATGTTCCTATTTACAAATTTTTCTTGGACCATCTGTCAAATTCATACTAAGATTGCAGTTGAAGATTAAGTTGTGTAAGGGAGTCAGAGGCTGTAAGCAGTCCTCTCTGCTCTACATTTTTGTATGAAATCAGGAAAATTTAAAAGCATCGTGGTGCTGTAGCATCATCCATCCTCTCTGCCACGCTGCTCAGCTCGAGGTCAAGATGTTGAAATAAAACGTGAACTTGATATGAACTTGAATTTTCAGACTGAGGACAGGAAATGCAAAAAAGCAGAAGAGAAACCAGGGAGGGGATGTATTTCTAAGAGCTGTTAAAAAATTTCACAAGAAGTCGTCTTGTTGCTGAGAAGCTGGTGACAGCCTGGCTCATCATGCTGCTCTGTCATGGGTCCTAAAAAATGAAAGGGGGTTGTGACAAGTTGGGGGTGCAAAGTCATGGGTTTCTTCAGGTGGACAGTTGGTGACGAAAGCCACTATGTGTGAAGAACTGTCACGCTGGGCATCCATGAAATAGGCAGGTGCTCATCCATGTTTTCTCTTCCAAAAGAGAATCCATTCCCAGTTACTGAGAAAAAGCTCTGGAAATGCCTCCAAAGAGAGAACAGTTAAAAAAAAAAACCATAACACACCAAAGAAAGCACAAAGGAAGCCCCTTCCCTCAGCCATATTTTTCCAGCATAATTGCCTAAATAAGTGTGATAAGTCAGCCAGCCAAGAGGCAGCAAGAAGTTGAAGTTGGGTTTTCCCATGTTACAACACCTAATATCTATTTAATCTCAATTAACCTCTATTTAATCTTCTGTTCTCCGTTTTGCTTCAAAAATGCCAT
Source organism: Actenoides lindsayi (assembly GCA_025331215.1). Lineage (NCBI taxonomy): Eukaryota > Metazoa > Chordata > Aves > Coraciiformes > Alcedinidae > Actenoides > Actenoides lindsayi. Next base: position 76,132 of record WTSP01007551.1, read on the forward strand.
TCACCCAAGCTGCTCGTTGGAGGAAAACTGGTAAAAATTATTCCTCCACCTGCATTTTGAATGTCTGGGGACTGAAGTAATTTTTATTCTTTTTTTTCCCTGATAAGCTCTTTTCTTGCCTTTAAAGGAAACAGAAATGTTGGAAAATTCCAACGCGTTTTGTGTTGTGACTTCAGTGCACTGTCAGAAAGTGAGAGAAAGAGGCTGGTGAAGACTCTCACCTCGGGTGTGAGGAAAGGTTTCCTCATCAAACTCCCAACACTTCATTACAGTGCTTTTCTGCCAGAGGAGCTGACAAAGCAGTCAACCATGGCCAGAAATGGTGAGTTGTGGCTGGGACCCCTCTCCTCTCCTGACCTCATTTCTCAAAGTAAAAAGGCCTGATTGATGCCAGGGACTGAAAAAAACCCCTAACATTAGTTGAAGAGACTCTCTCCTGGGTGCTGATCACAAGACCCAGTGTGGTGAGGGTGTAGGTGGGCACAGGTCTGCAGGAGTTGGGGGATGTTTGGGAAACTTTAGCGTAGACAGACCATGCTGTTTCTGTCCCCAGAAGATCTCAAGAACATAAGGCTGAGTTCCATCAAAGTCCCAACAAGACACAGAGGTTGTAGAAAGTGTGATGAGGTCCTACCACCATTTCTGTTTTCTAGTCCAAGGCCAGTTTTCATTCAATCTGAGGACTATAAAACATGGTCTGAGAGAGATCTTCACTTTTGTGCATTTTAATGGCTTGAACCAAAGCTTTTAATGGGGATGATCTAATGGGGCTTTGAGCAACCTGCTCTAGTGGGAGATGTCTCTGGGCATGGCAGGGGGGGTTGGAACTCGACGGTCTTTAAGGTCGCTTCCAACCGAAACCGTTCTGTGATTCTATGAAGTGCTTTCTGGGCTAGGGCACTCCATGTCTTAACTGGCTGCAGGAGGAAAGTGAAGATGATGATGATAGACATTTTGCACAGTGCTGAAAGCCTGGTGGACAAATATATCCAAATCTATTTATTTATTTTTCCAGTCACAATGCAAAGCAGATTGCTTTTTCCAGGTTGAAATTTTAAACAGTTTTAACATATTAGTGTCACCCTTTTTGCCCTTTAAATTCAAGGTTTAAACTTTTTTAATATTAAACAGCAAGCTTTTACAGCCAGCTTTTGAGGCCACGCACGCAGCCTGCAGTCCATGTGTTTCTAGCTGTGGTTGTACAGGTATTAAAATAGGTTTTCCTCAAGTGGTGCTAGAAAATTTGCTCTTCATGTAGCTTCTTTTAAGTCATTACCTCACAAGGGCTTCATTTGATTTTGTTATGAGTTGCAGGCTTCAGCAGGGTGGCTGGGTTACAGGGGACATCACGGGGGATGTAGAAAACTTCTGCGATTGCTGAATGTGAGAACGAGAAAGCCCGTGGATTTAGGGAAGGTTTTGTGAGTTACAGAAACATGGCCCTTCTCTGTAGAACTATATTCCCAGTTCAGTGAGTTTTCTGGCCTCCCGTGTGGATCCACAGCCCCATGCTTGTAGTGCTGCAGAGCGCTCAGTGACCTTTCTTGAGGGAAACTATAAACACTGGCTTTGGCATAATAGATGGGTGGGCTGTATTTCAAGGCTGGCGTGCCAGACTGTATTTTTCCTTTCTCAAATTAGAGGCTAAATGTGCTGCTGGAAACTCAGCAGAGATGGGGAGATGCTCCGCCCTGAACAGGTAGGATGCTTCTAGGCATTTCATGGGCAGCAATAGAAGAGACACAGTATTTCTTCAGCCCTGCTTCTCACAGATCAAGAGGAAAGCCACACTGCTGCTGATTTTAGCCCAGCTCTGCCACGTGATACAGCCCATTTTTGGGTCGTGGGGATTGGAGGTGCTGGCTCTGCGCTGGCAGTCGGTAGGCAGAGCAGGTCAGAAACCCTGTGCACAGACGTGGACTGAATGGCTTTGAAGAGAGACTTTCACTCCTCATGCCTGACGCAGTGATGCTATCTTTGTAAGTGGATTTGCTTGCGTGGCTTGCTGAGGCTTGTGCAAGTAACGTACCCCACTTAGGAAAGAAAAAAAAAAAAGGGGGGGGGGGGGATTTATTTGATTTACTGGGAGAAGAAAAGGGCGTTAAAATGGTGACACAACGAAATCAGTGTTGATGTGGCTGTACGCAGCCGAGTGCCGGGCGTGCACGAGGTGCCTCTGCTCGTGATGTGAACCAGCCGTGGCCACTCCGCAGAGCTGCTCTGCGTGCCGCAGCGATCTGTGTCGGTCAGCCCCACACAGCCCTTGTGTGGCTGGAGAGAGTAAACGTTCAACAGGAAATAAACTCATTCTGCATCTGCTGTTTTAGCTTCAGTTCTTAAAGGCTTTCTTGAAAAAAGTTAGGCAAGACGAGTTGCATAACGAGGAAGTTTACTTTCTACTCACGCTAGCTTTCCCTCTGGACTTTCTTGCTTTATGTAAGAGGTTGTTTATTTTGCCTCAACTCCAGGATGATTCAAGAGCGGCATTCTTGTGTCTAACAGTTCAAAAGTTGGAAGGCTCTAAGACAAAGAAGACTTCCTGCCTTCTGAGGAAATGGATACCAGATTCTGCAACTGTAATACTCAAATGTATGTGATTTAACGGATTCTTGCTCACATCGAGGGAGAAATACTCTACTCTTACTTGTTCAGGAACAGTGAAATCAAGGAACTCCTCACCCTGAGGAGCTCATTGTACAGAGAAACATACAGCATAAAGAAATAGGGAGGAAAGGTGGGCACGAAGCCAGGAGCCCTTTTTTGACCAAGGAGGGAAATCAGAGAAACAAGTCACCTAACTTAGCGTGTTTCCAAATAGAAACCATTCGTATGTGCCTTCCCGTTTGTTTGGGAACATGAGCAGCAGTGTAAGGAGGAGGGAGCTGGAGTCTGCAACTTCTACATGTGCCTATGAGACACATGGGTCTTCTTTCATCCCCGTTCCTCACCCAGGCTGACCTCCAGCATCTAACTGGAACTGGTCCTGGACATCTAGTCATACTATGTTCTACAGGCACCGGAGGAGCAAATGCAGAATTAGGTCACAGTAGCAACAAGTTCATTCTTCTGCTACAGCTTCTTGACTAATCACCTCGAAACAGGGATTCCTGAAACTTCCTAGTCTGCTCCAGGGTTAGTTTTCTTGATTTTATGGATGTGTATGCAAGCTACATGGGGGGAAGGTATCATGAGATGAGACCATCCAAGAGCTGATGTGTCCCAAGGGAGAGAAACACAGAGGATGAGGTGGAGACAATAGTTGCTGATAAATGGAAGAGAAGGGGGAAGAGGAGCCAGCTGGGACATCACAGCCAGAGTTGCTGGTGTCTGAGAAAAATATACTTTCCTGAGGAGTGTGGTGCTGCCTCTGTAGCACGGTCTCTATCCAAAATCATGTGAGGCTTGCGTATCTGAGGCATTGCTTTCCCTAAAACGTTGTCCAGCCAGCTCCTCTTCTGTGGCCACTGTATAAAAAGGGAGATACTCATTCACCTGATCACTAGGAAACTGGCTTTTTGGCATCCTGAAGTTTGTCTTCTCTGATCTGTTTGTGCTACTTGGTAGGGTGTGAATGGTCCTCCAGAGAAGTTAACAACGACGAAAAAAGAAGTAGAAAACTTCTCACCTCATCAAGTGCCTTTCCAGGTCTCTAGACTGGTTAATGCATGGCAGCTGCTAGTTTGTGTGCTTGCCCTGGTCCTCCTGGATGCCTGTGTCCTGCAGGCAACCTGACAGGTGAGATGAGAGAAACCATCACGGGAGTTTTTCTGTTTGAGCCTCAGTTGCTTGGGGCAGTCAGCTGCTCTGAAAACACCCTCTAAGAATGATAAAATGTTATGGATGACTCTTTTTTTCGTCACCCACTTCGAGTTCTGCAATGCGGGCTGTTCCTAACCCTGGGCAGAGCTGGAGGTGACAAAACATTTTCACAGTCGTCTCCTCGGACTCCTGCCTGTGGTTTGAGGGAAATGCCACGGCCCCATGGGGCCCAGAGACACCACGGCACGTCTGGCCATCACACTGAGTCCCACCTTTCCAAACTGTGTGGTGTGTCCCCGGGAGAGGTACCTTCCTGGTGGGAGGGTGCCGTGCTGGTGCCGTGGTGTGCGTACCAGTGGTTGCAGACCGCGTGGCATGGGCAAGTGCAGCAGAATCTTTGTTTCTTGTGTTGAATTGCCCAGTTGCCTCTACCCCCTGAGCCCACCAGGTACTTAGAGCTCCTCGATCTAGAAAATAACTATCTAGAGGGGATTTTTTTGTTCCTTTTGTGTATTTTTTTTTCCTCGCTTTCCTGCCTCTGTTTCACTTACGCTGCTAAAAAGCACCTCCTTTACATGTGGTTTTTCTCCCCCTTACAAACGATGGCACATTATAATTTCCAAATTCCAGCAGGGTGGCATGTGAGGTAGGAAGAAATAGGATGGATTTAAAATGCAAACTTCACCCCAAACATGACCTGAAAACGAACTCTTTCCTGATGGCCTTATTTGCATTTTCACAGGCTTCTCCTTGTTGTCGGGGCTGTGAAGAGGGCTGGTGTGGGAAGTGCCAGGGTGGGATGGTGTTCGTCCGGTGTGATGTGGGAAACGCCGAGACCTCTCAGGGGATGGGTATTTTTCAACGAGATTTCCTGGTTGATCAGGAAACGCTGCGTAGGCTCCGAGAAGCTCTAGGAAAGGGTCATAACAGGGCAAGGCGTACTGTTTCCTTGATACGTGGAAGAAAGTGAAGAAACTGGTACATGTGGTGGTTTGCACTAACCCGTTTCACTCCTCTCCCACCCCTCTCCAGAGCAGAGACATTTCTGAGGGAAACGTGCTGACACCTTTCTTCCACTCCTCCTATTTCAGGCGAGTGTCGGAAACACCAACATCTGCTTATATCTCCCAACATCTGGCATTTTCCTTCTGCTGCATCCACCTGCCTGCCTGGCCCGAGCCAGGTAAAAGAAAAGCAGAGAGCCACGAGGAACGTAAAGGTAAATGCAAGAAACGTAATTACAAGCGTGAGCGGCCGCACGCGTCTCTGTGAACCGCTTTGAAGCGTGTCCTGGACTAAATTGGGTTGCTTGTCCTCCTTTGCTCCCAGCAAGGCTCAATCTTTAAAATGCTTCACAACTCCACCGTCAAGCTGGCTGAAGGATCCCTTCATCTGCTTTTCCTTCCCTCAGGTGGCTCCTGTGTTAGGCACTATCTCAACTCATGGAGTATGTGTTCCCATGACCGAAGGTTTGGCAATTAGGAGACAGATAAAGTCTAAATTCCCCCAGGAAGAGAAGGGCCTACAACTTGAGAGCTCTAGTGTCTTTATGTGAATAAGAAGTATTCAGATTTCCCTGTAAGTGTCTGTGTTCTTGATTTCAAGCAATCCTCAATTAGAGCTGCACTTGAATGCCTCTGGGATGTGCTGGATATGCATCTTTGACTGCACCAAGTGGAGTTGGATTGGACCCTTGGAAGTCTTGCTGCCACTTTTCTGGATCATGATGTAGCATTAGCAGGAGCCAGTTGCCCAGTGCAAATCAGGGAGCTTCCAAACATATGTGGAAACCTAAGTTCCACATGCAGAGAACTTCCAAAATAACTGCATCAGTTGAGTTTAGACTTGCAAAGAATCTGGTTTAAGTTCCCCAAACTGAAAATAGCCAAATATGTCAGCAGCAGCTTTTAAAGAAGCAGTTCTTAGAATTTTCAAACAAAATACTAGTAAATTCTCCTGGTTTTGTTGTTGTTGGGGTTTTTTTCCCAACCATACTTGTGTTTCGATAGCTGCCAGAATCATTTAATGGTTTTCCCCTCTGCTTTAATTTAACGTTGTGCACATTATGCTGATGTCCTGAGCTGGAAAGCAGCTGTGCAAAGTGTTTTATTCTGTGTCCTGTCTCTTCTTTGTGTCCATACATCAATAGATATACATTAGTCTGTGCATGAAGTATTTTTAACCAAACACTTGCTAACATGGACATTATCCTAGTACTCCTCTTGTTTGTCCCTCAATAAAATATATCTTGTAGTTGGGATATAACACTTGAATTTACAAGTAGAAAAAGTTCAGCTGTAACTTCCAAAACTTCAGGATATATTCTTTGGAAAGTGTAAGTACAGTGTTTGTTACACCCTGAAGCTTTGCATTTTCATTATTCCTGTTTGCCTTGTGTTTCAGAATTAATTTTTTGTTTTCAGTCCATGGTTATTATGCCCTTACAAGATAAGAAGGCATCTAGTAATGCTATCACAAAAATGTATGGTTACTGTTTTGTCATTCACAGGGGTTTAGTAACTGCTTATGGGCAAGTTAAGCTGTTTTATTGCCACGGAGGAGATCTTCAGGAAAACTTCTCCAGAAGTGATTTTTTTTTTCCCTGGTGGTTCTGGGAAACGGCTTTCTCAAGCCTGAAATATCAAGGAGGGGGGGTGGGAATTATGCTTAAACAGATTATGTATTAAAATCTCACTTCTTTCCCAAGTCTGATTAATTCCCCCATATGCATATTGCATTTTCACCACCCTGATTTGTCCCTGTGGAGAAATCCGAGGTTGTAAAACCAGATGGTTTATATCCTTCTAGATTTGCTGACCCCAAAGGTGTCTCCATCACTTTAGCTGGCTTGTAAAAATTCACTTGGTATGAGGACAGCATTAAACTCAAATGTTTTGAGGAAGAAAAAGGACTCCCATTTTGGTTAGGCAGAGTTACAGCTAGATTAATCAGACTAGTTAATCCTTCTTAAGCTTGTCCACTATCAGATTTCCAATAATAACTGATATAAAACACAATTTACACAGACACAACTTATACATACACAACTTATACACACACACACACACACTGTAATCATGTTAGTTAGTGATAATTGTCTCTCTCCAATATGAGCCTATTTTTTTCTTGATAGTATAATTGCATTAATACCTTTTGCACCTTGAAGTCTGTAAATGTGTTATGAAATTACCTCCAGGGAGGCAGTATCTCCCTTCATTAACTGAAGTTGTATTTTCAAGCATATACTTAAGATCTCTACATTGAATCATCTGTCACTGGTCGTGAACCAGAGTTCTGTGTCAGCTGTCAAAAAAGAAATGGAAATAAGTCTTGTCTGGATTTCTTCATTATTGTTCGAAGTAGGTAAGCTAAGGATAAGGCACTCCTCAAGAAAACTTGCTCTACTGCAGAATATGATACTAGTGATGTGAGGGGACAGAGGAGTAGCACAGCTTGGTGTTGCAATGTACTGCACTTCTGGAATTGATACCTTTGGAAGGCAAGCAAACAAGAACCTTGGCAAATTGTGCCCGTGGGTTTCATACCAAGTATTTGCAAAAATGTGGCTGGTTTAGTTATTCTAGCTAAATTTGTACATAATGAAGTCTGTGACCTAAACTTCCCCTGAATCTCTTTTGGAGAAGTACATTTGATCTTCTTTTTTAATGTTGCTAGTGTACAATTCTTTTCTACCTCAGCTATGGCTGACTTTAGGTAATGAGTGTCTGAAATGTGTATATGCATTCAGGAAATAATTTTGGATTCATGTGCATGATAAAACACAAATAGAATCATAGAATAGTTTCATCTGGAAGAGACCTTCAAGATCATCAAGTCCAACCTGACTCCTAGCCACTAAAAACACTAAACCATGTCCTTAAGCACAACATCTACCTGCCTCTTAAACAGTTCCAGAATGGTGACTCCACCACCTCCCTGGGCAGGCCATTCCAATGCCTGACAGCCCTTTCTGTAAAGAAATGCTTCCTAATATCCAGCCTGAACCTCCCCTGGTTCAACTTCAGGCCAAATACTTTACCTTCTCAGTATGGTGTTGACATCAGCAGGTTGAGGTTAATAATAAAGCTTTTTTTATAGTGTTAGTAAAAAAAGAAATTCTGTTCTCAAAACTAACAGTAAATGTTTTGATTCAGTCTTTTAATCAATTGTTAGGATGTTTTTAAATTAAAAGATCTAGGAATATTAGAATTAATGAAGCAGAACTTTCTTTTCCCCCTAGATTCTGTCCCATGGGTACCATGAAACACATAAACCAATAAAACCATAAAAACCCTAAAGCAACTAACATTCAGTACAGATTGTAATAATATAAAGAAGTGTACTGCAGGCTTTCCATACATTTTGGGCATCTTAGTGTTCATTCCGTGCTTGGCTCTCTGTGTTTCACAATATATGCAGGAAATGAAGCATCATTCTCACTTCGTCAAATTTGCTTGAGATTTGTCAAGGATTGGAAAAAAAATTGTTAAAGTATATGTCTGCATGCTTAAATACCATGATTGCACTTGGTTCTTTTGATATTTAAAAATAGAGTGACAAAAGATACATTTTTTGGTAGTGCTTTTGACTTTTTTAATTAATGAAATTATTTAAAAGCAATTTTAAAAATTCGTAAAAATAAGACCTCACCTTCCATTAAGAAATTAATCATTCCATTCTGAAGAATGGATTTAGCTCTGACGACTGTGAATTCTTTCTTGAAGAATTAGTGTTTTAGGGACCTCTTTCCTAGATCAGGGCTGTCTTATCACAGTGTCCGTGCATCTGTACATGTCACTCCTGCAGCGTTCCTGCAGGCCCCAATAAGATGGGGGGTTTTGGGTTTGTTTTTTTTTTTCTTTGTTTTCCTTTTCTTTTTGGTAAGTGGGGCTCTTACCTTATGTTACTCATTTCAGTTTTTAAGTTCTCAGAAGTCTGCAGACTGATTTGTAAGCAAAATACAGATATTGATACAGAAGTGTCATTTTAGCTTGTGGAATACTAAGTGCTTCGAAAGACAATCAAAGCTAATTTGTGTCACTTGCTGGGGAAACTGGTTCAAGTGTACAGAAACATGGAACCTTTGGGGTACTTGGAACAATTGCTCTCCATCCAGCCATATCTCCCAAGATACAAAGGATGTCTCTTTCATCAAGTGAGGGGAAAGCTATCCACATCATCACATGACTTTTAGCTTTTTAATTATCCTGATATGTATGTTCTCATTTCCTTCCAAAAATTCAATTAGGAGCTGGTATTTTGGAACCTGCAAAACTATCTCAATTGTTACATGTTTGAGTGTACTGGCTACTGGAATTCACATCCCAGATCAGTTTTATCAGCTTTACTCACTACTGAGCTCTTTCAGTGGAGGGGAAGATGGTAGTAATTTTCTTTATTATTATTTTCTGTTTTAAAAATTAGAGTGACTATTAGGTGCATACTTTCAAGAGATTCTGCATCATTCTTTGCTCAGGAAAACCGAGAACATCCTGTCCATGTATTTTCTGTAACACAACATGAAGAATCTTATTCATTGAAATGACTCCTTGTAATTACTTTTAACTAAAAATCCTGAAGTAACCCTTCGTAAGTCATTATTTCCTGCCCCTGTTAAGGAAAAAGAAACATGGAGTCCTTTTAAGAACTCTACCTGTAGTATTTAGTGAACAAGCCTAAAGCACTTTGAAGTGTGAGCATGCTGTAAATAAGGCACTTTTTTCTTAGACAAATGGCTTGAAGAGTGGGTATTTCACCACGTCAAACGGCTCCATTCTTTTTCAGAGTGTTATATAAAATTCCTGCTTTTCTTCATCCTTTTTTTTTCCTCCCTCTTTTGTTGTTCCCTCGCTACAGCTCATCAGAGTCAGTCGGTTGGGCTTTTTAAAGCCAAATAACTTTTAGATTTACAGTAAGATACAGCTACACAAGCTGTATATATCACCAAGGGTACATAAGTGGTTGAAGTATAGCTGTTGAACCAGCCGTGGCACTGCAGGACCAGCGATGAGGAACTGCACTGAAGCACATGCTTAAGGAAGTTAGGACAAAGTTTTGTGTTTAATCCTGCATCTGCACGCAGCCCCAGTAGCAGGACAGACCCAGGATGGTATTTGTGTTCAAATTTGCAGAGGACATTAAAACTTGTGCCAAATTTATGATGGGTTTATATAAGACTGCCAGTACAAATTTAACCTAACAAAAACACTTAATACATTTGAATTGCAGAGTTTACAGCATTTTGCACCATAGTAGCAGTTTTGATTCACCATAGCTGATATTATAAACACTTTTGTTTCGACTCACTAACCAGCAGCATAATGTTTTAGGTACCGTAGGTAATAGAACAGTCACAGAAGAGGGGGAAAAAAAGGTCCAGAACATTATCCTCATAAACATACTAAGGCTTTGTATTAATAGAGATTGATGCCATTTTAGCTCAGGAACTGAATGCAGTTTAAATGGGAAGTAGGGATTGCCAGAGTGTGTCTCTCTGAGCTGTACGGAGACAGTCTGGGCACACAGTTCCCCTCTGGCCAAAGTCCCTGCTCTTCTCTGTCTGCTTTCTCACCTGGCTCCTTTCAAGAGTTTAGCACCACAAAAACAGGGTCCCTCCTCCCAGGCAGCAGCCGCTGGATTCAGGGTGTTTCTCTTCAGAGAGGTGCCTGCAGCTCATGCTGCTTGCAGCTACCTTTGCTGCACCCCCATCTGCTCTGTCAGCTCTGGATAATTTTGATTCAGAAATGCCCTATTCCTTTCCCTCCTTATACCACAGCAACAGTAAAGTTCTGTTGTGTAACATCTATTAATCATAGAATCATAGAACAGAATTATAGAATAGTTTCGGCTGGAAGATACATTCAAGATCAAGTCCAACCTTACTCCTAGCCCTATCAAAAACCACTAAACCATGTCCCTAAGCACAACATCTACCTGCCTCTTAAACAGTTCCAGGATGGTGACTCCACCACCTCCCTAGGCAGGCCATTCCAGTGCCTGACAGCCCTTTCTGTAAAGAAATGCTTCCTAGTATCCAACCTGAACCTCCCCTTGTTCAACTTCAGGCCATTTCCTCTTCTTCTGTCACTTGTCACCAGGGAGAACAGACCAACTCCCGCCTCACTACAACTTCCCTTCAGGTAGTTGTAGAGGGCA